>JAAEAF010006188.1:0-70842 GCA_011037195.1 Triatoma infestans | reverse complement strand
TGCAGATTCTGCGGGGAGCTGGAGTAAACTCCATTACATCTCCTAACAGACTGCGACGCTGCCACTCAGAGAAGATTCAAGAAGCCGGGTAGCTAACAGGTGGAGGAGGGGGATGTACCCTCTCTAGAGCCTGTCAGGATACTGGGATTCCTTAGGGATCTCAGACTGATGGAGGTTTTGTAGAACGGATGTTCGGCTGGGATATCTGTTCGGGTGGTGTGGGCAAGCCTGCGGCACCCAGGGGGCATAGCACAATAGAGTGGAAAACATTGTACTAAGCTGTGTAAACATGTATAGTTTAAATATATTGTTAAAAATGTATATTATATCAAGTTAAATTTCAAATACTGAATCACGTCAATAAAATATAAATTCTAAGTAAATAAAACTTACATTGTGAAATAATCAAGCAATTAGAGAATAATACGGCAGTCTGGGATCTATGTTACCATGTCAAAAATTTTAAATATAATATAAGAACGTATAATATCGTAATATATATACGTATAATACAATTTTTCTAATGCATACAAAAAAAAAAAAATTGCATAAAGATTTTTCTTATGTTTATCATTATTATCTGATCTAGTTAAATTTTTATACACGTATACTGAAGTTTTTTTTTTTCGGCTAAAGTAGATTGGTGTTTAGGTAATGGTGATAATATAATCGGATGAGAAAGCTGAACGAATATTAATCATACTTCAGTTGTGGCGGGGCTGGCATAAGAAAAAATGATGATGATGATCAGTTTGCGAGAGAGAAGTGTGGGGGGGGAGGGCTCACCATCATGTTATAACACGTCATCAACTTGACACTGTTGCCAACTTTTATACTTACTTCAATATAGCCCATCCTACTAAAGAAACTTATTTTCTATTTACCATCAAAATTTAATACAATTTTTTTTTTACTATTTATAAATTTTATACTACCTAGCTTTTTCTTTACCACTAAATTGAAATAATAATAAGAATTAAATGGATTGCGGAAAATAACGTATATTGTAAATTGAAAAAAAAAAAAAATCTGATGTGAAACACTCATACGACTTTCTCGTATGACGAATTTTCTTTAAATTAGGGAAAATGTTTATTTGTCCTTCAATTTTAATTGGAGAATCTAAATTTAATAAAATAACCTGTTTGAGAAAAGCATAACCTCCCCGCCACACCCCAAACTTATTTAAATGAACTATCTCTGAGAAATAGTTGGCAACAAATATGATTGATTCATAGTCACTGTATTCATAATTTAGTGTGTTCAAATTTAAAAATGATATCGGTGACGGTGTTTTTTATGGGAGAAAATCGCAAAAAATAATAAAAAAAAATCTGGTGTGTAACACTCACACAACTTTCTCTTACTCCAATTCTCAAAATTATAATTGACAAATTTTATAGTTTGTGTACACAAGTTTTATTGAAATTCGTCAAAAATTGAAAAAACAGTTCAAGTAAAAGTGCATTTCCGGTTTACTAATTTTCTAAAAACTCGTAATTTTGGCCATCGATTTATTTCTATTTAATTTCGTTTGGATGATAGAATTGTATAGTCAATTATGATAGCAATTTAGAGAAAGCTGTAACCCCATCCAACCCTGCCTCCCTTAAAAGTGCCATTAAATGAATTTTCCCAGAGAAATGTTTTAAATAAAAGATGTAGATCTTTGGATGTTTAGTTTATATACGAAGTTTCAAAACATCGTCGGAGCCATTTTTGAGAAAATGCGAAAAAGGAAAAAAATCATTTATTAAGTGTTGAAACAAACGCACTTTCCGGTTAAAACCGATTTTTGGTCAAACTCGGAATTTCAACAACATATTTATTCAGCAGATTTAACATTGATAAAAGCAGAATTGTCTAATAACTGAAATAGCACTTTAGATGTCCTTACCCACCCCTCCCCAGAAGTGACCTTAAATGCTTTTCCTGGAAATGGTTCAAATAAAAATTGTAGCTCTTTGTATGTGTAGTTGATACACCCAGTTTAAAGAAATCGTCGGAGCCAGTTTTTGAGAAAATCGCAAATCGTAAAAAAAAAAAACTATGTAAAGTGGTACTTCCGGTTGAGGAATTTTGAACAGATAACCGTACTGTCTGATTCCACGGAATATCAAGTTTCACTTTCTAGAAACGGTGTTTTTCATTTTTGAGCTATGGTGTTCACATACACATACACACACACACACACACATCATTTGCTAAAACCACTTTTTTGGACTCAGGGGACCTCAAAACGGATATTTCCGGTGAAAACTCGATATCGAAAATTTGACACGATACAATACTTCCTCTTACTAGGAGTAAGAAAAAGTAAAAACTGTCCAGTAAAAATGCACTTCCGGTCAACCATTTCTTCAAGCATAGAATTTTATCAATATCTAAAATTGTATAATAAAACACACACACACACACACGCCATTTTCTAAAAAATAGCCAAGACAAGCGATGTTACGTGCGAGTGGTCAGGATAAATATGGAAAAAGATTAGAGCAAGTTGATGCTATTAAGTATCTAGGAGCCCATTTTACTGAAAACGGACAAGTGGACACTGAGATTTGAGAAAGAATCCAATTGGCTGTTAGATTCTTCAGTGAGGTTAAGAAAGGTTTTACATAAACAAAGAGAGAAGTTTCTAAAAAAAGACAAAGGTTATTATTCAAGGAAGGGGAGGGCAAAACCCTACGCTATCCAAAGCCTCCCTGGGCCCATAACAACTACTGGATCTGGAACAAAAGTCGAGGCACATGTTTTACCATCTAAGTTTCACCACAGACGGAAACAAATCGGACCAAAACCTTAAAAGGACATAGCTTAAGATCCTCTACCGATATCCTATTCCGGCCGAAGGTCCTAAACCTAATCTCCTCGCTTATCTAAATCTAATATCCGTCATCAGATGCATGAGTGTTTCCTCCTCCGTCTCACAAACTCTATAAAAGGAGTCAGACATGAGTCCCATTGTATAGAGATGTCTCCTTAAGCCACAATGCCCAGTGAGGAAGCCAAACCAGATGCCTGAGAAAGGTCCGTGAAAGACATCGGATCCCGCTACTTTCAAAGCTTCGTCCGGACCCCCAATGACCATCTTTGACTGCCGACAACCCACTGCACTCATCCACTAGAAGCCTGACAAACATGTGCCAGAAGACACACCAGCAGCAGGCTCTGGACCAATGAAAGGGAGAGGGGTGCCCAATTTGGCAAACCTATCCACCTCCTCATTCCCAAAGAAAGACAAAGGTTATTGTCTTTAAAAATTCTTGTATCCCAATTCTGGATCTACTCATGTGTGTCCTGGACTCTTATATCAAAGCGAATTTAAGGGTCAGATGCAAGGTATGGAAATGAGATTTCTGCGTAGGATAAAAGGGAAAAGTAGAAGAGACAGAATCAGAAACAGTACAATTTTAAAACAAATCTTAGTGTAAAGCCACTAGAGAAAATAATGGAAAAAAACCAGTTAAAGTGGAACGGCCATTTTAAACAGAATGGAAGGAGCCGACTGGCAAGAATAACTTATGAACGTCGACCAAGGAGAAGACCCCTTATATACGCAAAGACGTAGATTAAGGGGAAGACCCAGAAAAAATGGGAGGAGGTGTCAGAGAGGCCTTTACTTCTCAAGGGCGGTTCGGGCGGTAATATTTGGTCACAGGCTCTTCAAAAGAGGTCTTAATCGCAGAAAAGAGAAAGTCTAAGAGAGAGAGACAGAGAATCAACAATACTATAGAGCGCTACGACTACAACAAAATTTTATTCTTCAGAGTTCTACTCTGACATATGTCAAGAAGAAAAAGTATCCTGAGACTGCAATGCTGCAGGTGTCATTACCAAATCAGCAACCATTTTTTTGCCCGCTAAATATGGGCGGTAATAGCAAGGTTTTCCTGGAATAAAATTTCTTTTTATCAAATTGCACACAATACATAATTTAAAGAAAACAAATAAAGGAATAAATAGTGAACTAGTGCTAAGTATGAAGAAGATAAATAAAGGTATGGTAGATCAATAAATAAAGATATAAACTAACCGTTCTATAGAAATGTGTGGGTGTAAGAAGATAGAGCTAACAGTGTAGATAGAGGGTTACAATTTCATTAGCACTATGACGTCATATATATACACACAGACACCTTTTAGTATCTATAAATATTACTTTTTCCTTTCTCGGTCTAATTCACTTATATGGAAAGCTATTCTTCTGCAAATATTTTTATATCTTGAGAAACAATATATTTGTCAAATGTATGGTTATGAGAAATATATATTGTTTACAGTGTAACTTTGCCATTTAACTAATTAAAATGTTTGTTATTTCTGCATTAATAAAGTCAAGAAAGGTATTGTTGTTTTGAGAAACCCTTTTCCAAAAATGGTTTAAATAGTAATAACAAATTCAGTCGTTTATTAGGACATTTATAATCCTTATATCCTTAGTAAGTTTTCAAAGTAAATATTATTTACAATATGTGATTCAAATTATTGTCTGAATTTCGTCATGTTTGAATCATATGGAAGATTAAGTGATTCCAGATTTTTTAAAACCCTTTTATCAACGATAATCTAAGAATCTGTAGTGGAATTTTGAAAAAATATTTTAGTGAATTTTAACTTAAAGTATATACTAGTGGGGTGAAATGAAATTAGTACTGTTAAGGACTGTTCAGGTACAAGACACCGTTACAAGAGAGGTCGAAGAACTTAGCCACTCCTTGTCTTTTAACCCCTTCTAGAAATCAAATATAAAGGGCAGACAGTGGAGCATTCTTTCATTAGATATCTTACAGCATTTTAACAAATAACATTTGTCTCAGGCAGTCGTTCTCTTAACTTCAGTGCCAGTTATACATTTGAGTTTAAATCAATCTAGCTATATATTTGATTCTGTATATTTTATAAGTTAATTCAATATTCACAATTAATAGCTTTGTAAAGTGACTAAATTCATTTAGAGTTAATATATGTATTTTAAAACAGCGGTGACTTCTTTTTTAATACTTCTCTCGTCTCTAAAACACACATACACACATACTTAAGCCCCTTTCAACAACGTTCGAGCCACACTACAAACAAATACACAACTACAACCAAAAACATTACAAATTCTTGCTTCACTCACTTTCAGTTTCAAACGAAAAGTAGAACATAAACTTTCCTTAGGAATATGAAAACTTGCAGAAAATTTTGAAGGTAAGCTGAAGATAAAGAAGCAATCAGAGACTGTTGCAATAGTTGGGCAGGTGAGGGTTGAAAATGAGAATATACAAAAACACACACACACTACTGAATTTCGTTCCACAAACAGAAATTTGTTCTGTTAATCTTAATAGGAAAATATTTTATTGTCCGTTGATCTATTATGTTATGAATAAATAGAAATGAGGGTCGGTCAACAAAAAAAAACATTCAATTACGCCAACGTTTCCACAGAGGTTGCCTGTCTTTAACAAGGCTTTAATATATAGATAGTTTTGAAAGATGTAGATATATTTAGTGGAACATATCCGCGTTTAACAATATTACAACACAGAAATATAAACAAAAATAAAAATAATATTTACTAGTTGTAAATTTTTTTTTTTTTTTTAGTTTATATGGTCCACTAAACATCTCTACATGTTTCAAGACTGCCAATATATAAAAGCCTTGAAAAAGGAGAGGAAACTCTAATCGAAACGTTGGCATAATTTAAGGTTCATTTTTTTTTTCTCTTGACCTAACCTCACTATATTATTCATACTATTAGTGCTAATTTAACTTAACATGCTGGATATTTCCACTTACAATGGATATGTCTTATGGACAAGCAATAAATCCAAGCTGGAATAAAAAGAAGTTGACAAGACGGCGATTATATCTTGCAGAATTTGGGAAAGCTGTTATCAAAAGTAATATAGAGTCAAATGCACATTTTCCAAGAGGAAAAGAGGCTCATATTGTTATTACACATAAATGTCTAGTCAATTGCATAATATAGGGAGGACGTCTAGTCTCATATGTCAGAACTGTGATGATGGAGTTAGGGAAACGGTGTATCACTCTACATATGTCAGTGTCCCCGTTTTGCTGGTACTAGGTTTCGTGTATTTGGGAGGGCACCACTCAGCGCGGGATTGCCTGGGTGAGTTAGAGTTGAAGGATATCTTAAGGATATATCTAGGACACCTGCTTGGTAGACTACCGAGGGAGATTAATTGGGGGGAATAAAAGCCATATAGGCTTAGGTCCCAAGCCAATAGGCACCCGGTTTTCAATAATAATAATAATAATAAAACAATAATATGAAAGCTCAAAATGTCGCTTCAAATTCTATTCAGCCTTAGGTTTCAAAAGCTAGTATCAAACATGCATGCTGTAGTAAGTTTTTGTTCATGGACAAGTGATGATAATAAGATAAAATATTTTAAGTACATTTGTGTAAAACTCATGGTAAATATTAATTTGTGTCAAATTTGCACCATAATGTATTTGGAATTTCATATTTTGCTTATTATAATAATTTCAATTACCCTAATGTATTTTATCATTATAAAAAAAAATCTTACATTTGCTGAAAAACTTTTGAACTTTTAAAACAAATCAAAGCTTCCCGAACGATACATCTGTAAATAAGTAAATGAATATCTCAACAGAAACAGCAAGATTAATATTATAAGCATCTTTATGTTGGGAAACACTATAGCTTAAATAAATATTAAATCGAACTATTAAACTTAAAAAGATTTACATTAACTAAATTTATTGCGTTATCCCCAATTTAAGGTTAAAAGAGGATCATCTTCTTGTGAAGGGTCCAGATTTTAAAATGAAGACCACTATATTCATGAAGATTGACTGGTGGAAAGTAATAAGAGAAGAAATAATAATAGAAAAGCTGAATGAGATCTAGTTGTTGATAGCATTGAACAAGGGGCATACTATTCCTTGAACCTTGCTAAAGAGGGCCCTAATGTGTTGTATTCTGATCTAAATAAGTTGAGAAGCTTTTTTTTAAAATGACTTCACCACTCTCTCTATCTATATACAAACAGTAAAGCAAAGAGGTAGTAAACTGATGCACCAATGCTTTGACTGGGACTCCCTATGCTTTAGAAATGTGCATGTGTATATATGTTTGTTGTTTGGATTTTTCCTTTTTTTAAAAGTATTATTGTAAGGAGAGAGAGAGAAAAAAAAAGAAATAAAAAGCTATTCAGTGATTCAAGAACTGTATAATTTTTCAATTTATATTCCCAGACAACATTTTGCACGTAAACTATCAGTGAAGTTTAAGGAAATAACGTTATTCCCAAGGGGATTTAATTGTACCTTTACCCTCCATTTATAAAAAAAAAAAAAACAAAAATAGATTCTATTTTGAAATAAAAAAGTTTCCATATTATTAGGAAATTGACTTAAATTGATTACAATAATGTTTGCGTATTTTTTTAAAAAAATCTTGTATTATATTGTTTCAAAACTAACTAGATTTCCATTGTACAAGACTGTGTTTCCACCAATAAGGTTATTGCTGGAAATAAGTTGGACCAGAAAAAAAAAAAAAATCAATAGCTTTATTTATTATCAACACATAAATAAATAATAAACATTTTATTTGGACCAAAAAGAAAATTAGAGTTTGTCAGTGAGCTTAAGCACTTAGGAATAAATGTTAAATAATTCAAAATTTACATGGAATAATCAAATTGCAAAAAGTACAACTAATGCACTCTTGCGGACTGGGAATGAACGTCTAGAGTGAAATTTATTATGTTTTCTTACTACAACAAGTTTGTGACTTTACTTATGGCTCCCACAATTTAGGCCGAACGACTAGATAAAAAGGTAAGTCTTAAAAAGCTTTAAAAAAGTTAGAAAGCGTACAAAGATAGATTAGGCATAAGATTGATTACATGTAACCGTAATTATTCTTACCAAGTTTACTGCATTATAGCAAACATCATATAACAGTTGGCATTAAAATAAAACAAATAAATAAACTGTTTCTTATCACCAAGGGGAGATATCGTCAAAGCCCATATCAACTGATGTTTATGGCAGTCCCATTGATTTTAAGGCACTCGGGTTGTTTGGTTGATTTGGGGATGATTAATTCAAAAAAACATGCAATTGACAAGCTGCTGGTTTATCTATTTAGATGAAAGCAAGAATGAGTGTTTTTTCTAGTTTATAATAAAAAGGAAATAAAATATTTCAGTCAAAGTACAAACTGCACAAACACTGTTTTAATAACCTAACAGATGATTGTTAACGCTCTAAAATAAACAAAACATACACATTTGGAGTTGTAAACAAATTGTTTTTGACTGATACCCAGGTAGCAACAAATTCAATTCAGAACTTTGACATGCTGAAAAATTTAAGAATAAGCTTGTCTCAACTTAAGGCATATGGCCTAAAACCATTTTTTTTGGATAGATCAAAACGCATGGTGTGGAGGGCAATGAACAGGCCTATAGGCTAGCTAAAAAGAGCACTGCCTAAAAAATAGTTTAACCTCTTCTTATAATAATTACTCCTAAATTTTCTCAAACAATATTTATGAGCCTCAAGCAAACAAGATTGGGAATAACAACCGGGAAAAAATTCAAAATGAAGTACAAAGTTTTTTTCTATAGTTCTGTAAGGATAGATTAAAAGTGAATGCAAACCAACCAAAGAAGTAGTCCAAGTCTTGAACTCGAAAAATCAAAGGATATATCTTTAATGGTTTATAGTAATTAAATGAACACTTTATACTTTAGACAATATTATTGTTACAGATAAAAAGGGTTAAATACAACTCCGTATTATGAGTTGTCTTAAATATATAATGTACCCAAATTGTTTAACCGGCCAGACTACTTATATATTTATAAGAGCTCGCTTACCTTAAGCTGCAGTTAGCATCGTTCAAACTAACACAATATTTCTGATAAATATTTAAGAGATTGTACACTAAATTTCCAAAACCAACGAGTTTAGTGAATAGCGGTCAGCCATATCTAAAAAAAGTGTAATCACAATCAGACATTCGCAATCGATTGTTCGATCAATTTATCGAACAGTTATTTATTTGATGGTAGCCCCGATACATATGTAATAGGACATCTGCTTTTAATAGGCAAATGTGGCCCCCAGCTGCAAATTAACTACTTCAACAATAAAATATTAAATATTTCATAGATTCTGTCAATTCAATTAACCATGAAAATATAAATTAGCGGATATACTAAGTATAATTAATTATTTATTTAAGTATTTTTCTCTAAATTTTTCGATGACTATTTTTGACTAATAATTATCATTTTAATACAGTGAAGTATATTCAAGAGAATCTAAGGAATCGGAGATGGACCACATGCTTAGGCGTTTTGTTACTATTAGGGCATTTAATTTAAATTTGAGTTCCTATATACATGTAATGCAGTCTGTAAAGGAAAGTAATGAGGGAAACACCCTGTACACATTGTAGTAGTACGCTCTTAACACTTATACGTAGCAAACCGCCACTACAGACATTTTTATTTTATTTAATTTAAGGCGTCTCAACATCTGTGGTCATTCGGTTCCGGAGCCCTTCTCAGTGCACTGCCAGCCTCCGGACAGTGTTCCTCCGCTACAGACAACACTATCCATCAACGGACAGTGAGCTGTTGGGGGTCCTAGGAAGAGAAAGCTCCTACGGTAGCACGGCTGGATTCAAACCCGTGATCTCCGCGTTGCTAGTCCAGCGCGCTAACACTGAGCTGTTTAATTACTTTTTATTCATTCAAATATAATGCGCACCCGTTTGTTTGCAATGTTTTCAATTATGCAGTTTGTCTACAGCTGCTGTTCACGCTGCATGCCATACTAAGCAACAAAAAAATTCCATACCAATCGCCGCGAATATTCAGAAATACGAACGAATTATTTGAGTACACCAATAATATATTGATAAAAAATTACATTAGATAGGTTTTTATTTGAGAAGGAAGTAGACTACCCCTACTTCCAAACTTAATTGGAGCTTTACCAATCTTATCTGGCAAAACAAATTCAATATCCTAAAAACTTTAATGCCCAGTTTAAGAAAAAAATATCTGCGTGCTCAGCTATTATTACTTCATAGAATTTAAATGCTCCTCTATCTTATTTTTTTAAGCTATGAATATAGAAGAGTGAGAGAAACAAAAATATATATAAAATATATAAAAAAATTTGCCTTTTTCCATATCATAAAATAGTTCGAATAAATTAGATTTATTAAATATTGTGTTTAACCCCTGACATTCTTCCGGTTCAATCTCTAGAGTTATTTTGCTCTGCTTATCCGCCTACTTCCTTCTGAGAAGGCCATTTACCCCAACCATCCCTCCCTTTAGAACTTTTCCTTCTAACCAGTATTTTACCTACTTCTTCTTTATCCAAAGAATGTCACCTTCAGTGAAGTATCTTTCCGTTGACTGGCTGCCATGGTAAATCTTTTCCTAGTATATCCATCAATAAGTTCAGGTCTCACAAGTATTAGCCAGCTACGCTGGCAGTGATCTTTCTATAACTTTTGAAAAAGGAACGTCTATATTGTTATATAAAGCGGAGGAAATCCTGTGTTGCAATAAATATCGTTGAAGAGTAAATAATCAAGTTCAAGCTCTTCCTGTATAAAAAGTTTTTGAGTTCAGTTGAAACTTTATACTCTATTATTCCAGTCCTGAGATCGTGTCAGATTATTTAAATTGAATTGTCAATGTCTCTTTTTAAAAATATCTCTGATGTGAAACACTCAGCGACTTCCTAAATGATAGATTTTCTTCAAAGTTATTTTTGCTGAATACGTATAAGCTACTATTTGGGAGGGTAGATACGTAATTATTCGAAAAAGACGAATAATTAAAATCCTTAATAAATATATCATCTTGATTTTGAAAAATACTTTTTGTTAATTTGTTTTAAACCTTTACAATTTACTTTATTATAAATGCATATTTTCGTAGTGATTTTTAAAATTAAATAACAACAATTTGAATAATGTGGGAAATTTTCTAACATATTAAAATAAAAAATAATAAGTTGCCATAAACGTAATAATAAGTATTTTAATATTTGTTGAAGATTATACAGTAGTATTTTATTTCAAAAATATAAATTTAACTAGAAAATATAAGTTTTAACGATTTCTCGCCTTTCAACACAATTGACTCTCACTCTATCCTTTCTCCCACTTCTTGCTCATGATACCGTCCCGTTCCACTACTACGTAAATTTATCCATAATCGTCCATTCATTTCCGTTTATTGGCTTTTAGTGTAGCTATTTGCTCTGTTAGGTTTAATTAGGCAGCAGTGCTGAAGTCTAAATTTTCTGTTTGTCAAGTAGTTGGATGATAATCTACTATGGGCGATAAATGCGCAGCCGACTAACCCGCATATTTCACTACCGTCCATAAAAATCTCAATATCATTGTCCGTAAATTGTTCAATGGTACTTATAATACGATTTGTAATAGGTCTTTTTTCAAGTGAACATGTTTTATCTTTTATATCAAAATTCTTTTGTTCACTCTTTCTTTTTTTTCAAATATGTTCAAAATGTTCTCATTTTTTTATTTAGCCGACTTTTAAATATTTTCTTATACAAACACGCGGTGCATTATAAATAAAGTCAAAATTGGGGCGATCGTCAATAAAATTTCATTCGACTTGTTTTACTACCCCTACTTATCTATCAGTACACATATCACGACTCCTAGTAAGAGGAAGTATTGTAATCGTGTCAAATTTTCGATATCGAGTTTTCACCGGAAATATCCGTTTTAAGGTCCCCTGAGTCCAAAAAAGTGGTTTTTAATAAATGGTCTGTGTGTGTGTGTGTGTGTGTGTGTGTGTGTGTGTATGTGAACAGCATCGCTCAAAAACGAAAAACCTTGATATTCCGTTTAGGTATCACCATGGCATCAGACGGTGGGGTCATCTGTCAAAATTCCTCAACCGGAAGTACCACTTTATTTGTGTTTTTTTTTTTACTTTTTTGCGTTTTTCTCAAAAATGGCTCCGACGATTTTCTTTAAACTTGGTATATGAACTACACATGCAAAGAGCTGCAACTTTTATTTAAAACATTTCTCTAGGAAAATTCATTTAAGGGCAGTTATGAAGTAGGGATGGGGTTAGGTTTTCATCTAAAGTGCTATTTCAGTTTCTTAAACAATTCTATCATCTAAATAATGTTAATTAGAATTGAATATGTTGTTGAAATTCCAAGTTTTAAAAAAAAAATCGGATAACCGGAAGTGAGTTTACATTACCACTTTCCTAAATGATTTTTTCACTTTTTCGCGATTTCCTCAAAAATGTCTTCGACGATTTTCTTGAAACTTCGTTTATAAACTAAACATTTCTCTGGAAAAATTCATTTAAGTGCACTTTTGGAGGAGCTGGTGGGGTTATGTTTTTCTCTAAAGTGCTATCATAGTTGATTATACAATTCTATCATCCAAACAAAATTAATTAGAAATAGATGGCCAAAATTCCGAGTTTTAACAAAAATTAGTAAACCGGAAGTGCGCTTTTACTGGACAGTTTTTTCAATTTTCGACGAATTTCATTAAATTTGGTACAGAAACTATAAAATTTGTCAATTATAATTTTGAGAACTGGTAAGAGAAAGTTGTGTGAGTGTTTCACACCAGGTTTTTTTTTTTGTTATTGTTACATGATTCATTGTCTAGTTGGCTTCCAGCCGCCGCTCTGGCGGTAATGTTTATGAGTTTTGTGACCCTATTCTTATCCACTTCCTCTCTAAATTGCAATAACAAACGTTAATCGGACGTGTAAATAAAAAATGTCAGTAAGTTTCAAGTCATAATAATGGAAATATTATAAAAAATTCGAGGTAATGCTTTGATTTTTTTTTTGTTTTTTTAATTTTTGCCCTGAAATGAGAAAAAACGGAAGTAGTTTGTTTACTGAAGAACTATGAACTAAGTTTAAATATTTTAAAGCATTGCCAAAATAGAAAAATCGGAGGCGATTTGCACGGTTTGTAATATGTCAGTTTCAACAAAGTATCAACTGTTGGAAGGAGTTTTAGCTTTTCACACATTTAAAAACACCATTTTAGTTTTAATTCTGAAGCTTGCACGAACAAACTTAGCTAAGCGAATTTCATCTGAATAAACAAAACTAAATTTACCTGTCACAGATATTGTTATAGAAAATATAATGCAATCATTGTCCCAAATACCGTTTTTATCAGTTTTAAAATCAAGGCGCAAAGATAATTAAATATCAGAGACATTTCCCGTGCTAGCCTGCTTCATTTTGTGGTCATCGACCGGTTTCGTGCGTTCGCCCATCTTTAGGATGCGTTTGTCAGACAGTGTGATAAGTAATAACACAGACTTACACAGAGTAAAGTCAGTTTATACACATGGCAGGCCCAAAAAAGTGACATTTATTACAATATGGTTTTTCCACCTCCCAAATAGTAGCTTATACGTATTCAGCAAAAATAACTTTGAAGAAAATCTATCATTTAGGAAGTTGCTGCAGTAAGCGTAAGTCATTCTGTGTCTTTCAAGTTGGTAACCCTGATCTTATAATAAATACTTGATGAGAGATGAGGTTGTAATAGAACTTTTTATAGGAGCGTCCCAGTATGGATTGAGATATTTTATATTTTGTTTAATAATATTGGTATAAAAGCGTAGTCATCACTAATTTTAAAACATTCAGTATCCCTGGAATCTGAATGTTAGGATCTCCTAATAATAATATCAGGGCAGGAAATACTAGGTAAAGTAAGAAGGGAAAGGGATCAGTTGGCAAATTAGTAAGGATGTGGGCTATTGATTACGGTAGAGCTTGTCTCATCCCTAACACACAGCTTGGGGAGTATAGATAATACTGTACGGCTCAATGCTAGCCAACAGCGCTCAACCGAGGGAATTGGACTTTCCTACTCACAGACTGAACACAGAGAAATAAATTCGGTGACATTTCCTGAGAATGATAGAACCAGAGGGGAAGGGGATCCAAACTTTACCCCACCCTACATTGCCCGGCTACTTCCCTGCTTTAACCAGTAATCTAGGAAAGATTTGCTGGCTCTATTCTGCACGCACACACACACACACATACAAACCTACAAATACAAAACCCTCTTCTTCTTCTTCTCAACTATACATTCACAAGAACTCCACACTAAATCTCCAACCACTTAATACTTTACCACATGGTATTCATGATCATCATATGTAAATTAACTCTTTAGTTTTAATTAAGGCTTAGCTTTTATTAGAGGTTTGCCGGCAATTATCGACTTTTTTCGTAATTTGTCTTAGATTTTAATCTAAGTAACAGCCAGACTTCTTTTAGGGTATGATGTACATTAAGGGTTACTCAATAATTAAAGTGGCAAAGAACTGTTAATCAAACACCATTACAGTATTTAATAAGAATAACGATATTTTTGTAGTGGAAGAACGAAATGGAAAAACAATAGTTTTGAAAAATAGTTTTATGAAAATTAGATAGTTCAAATAGTGTATTTTAGTGATGGGGATAGAGCCAGGTACTACAATCTAGGTCAATGCAAACCAAGAGATAAAGGGCAAGAAACAGTTAGGGTAAAACAATAAAACTCCCTCCAGACATACTAGCATTATTTGAAAGGATTTGAACTATGAAGAGAAGACATTCCTTCAACACAGTCTAAAATAGACATTTCAAGCCAGAACATTACTTCAGGAATCGCTATCTTAGAATCAGTGCCAGATATAACTTAAAACATAAAAGAGTTTATTCCAACTAATTTCAGTAAATTAATAAGCATATTGCTGTGTTATTGAATACCTTTTAAATATCTTTAAAGAATATATTTAATTTAATCTACCAGTGTTTTCTTAATTATTCTTATTACTTATCTCTCTTAAAACTTACAAACACAAGCCCTTTTACTTAACCGCTCGTGCTACACCAACTTTTACTACTACAAACACACAACAACTGAATGCACCAAATACATTTCACTTTCAATACTTCAGAACACTCTTGATGCAATGAGTGTTTCGTTTCATGACTGAATCGGTTAAAATTAAAAACTGCTAAATCCTTCCTTCTCTCTTTTTCCTAGACGCTCTATAAAATTTAATAATCAATACAGTTTTAATAACCGTCCTCTTTCTACTGTTGACAGTATAAATGATTTAGGTGTCACATTTCAATCTGACCTGTCGTTTTCCATCCATATTGAGACAGTAGTAAATAAAGCTCTGATGTTGTTGGGGTTTCATTTCTTGAAACACCCGTAATTTCAATGATATTTCATCCGTTAAACATCTTTACTACTCTCTTATTCGCTCACAACTTGAATTTTCTTCTCTTGTTTGGTCTCCTTATCTTCTTTCTCACAAACACTCACTGGAACATGTTCAATATAAATTCTTTAGGCTGATTTCTTTTAAATTAAATATTCCTTATACTTCTACTAACATACCTGCCAGTACAAGAGCTTACAAACCAACCTTCTTTAAAATCACGTCGTACATATCTTGACTTTATGTTTATCTTCAAAATATTTAATAATCATATTACTGTTCTTTATTACTTTCCCAGCTGAATTTTCGTATACCTCTTCATAACCATTTCCTTCTACTTTCTTTGTACCTCTGCCTATAATTATCTCATACATTCTGATCATAATCAACTCAGTAGAATTGTCACTAATATCATTCAACTGTTCCCTTATCTTGACATTTTCCATTCTTCATCTCATATCATTAAGTCTG
Organism: Triatoma infestans; assembly: GCA_011037195.1. Lineage (NCBI taxonomy): Eukaryota > Metazoa > Arthropoda > Insecta > Hemiptera > Reduviidae > Triatoma > Triatoma infestans. The sequence goes on along the minus strand of JAAEAF010006188.1, from coordinate 55,085 downwards.
CTTTTCTTCGCATTTCTCCTCCATATCCATGGTTGCATAATAAGAAGTAAATGTTCACCATAAATAAATTTATAATTCTTTCTATTTATTTGAAATAAATAGTTTTATGTATTATGTTATATTCTTATACATATTGTAACGTGTTTCCCACTAAACTAGCTACTGCAACTAGTTTAAAGTGGGATAAAGATACTCTAAACTTCTTAAATAAAGAAAACACCAATTTATTGTTATATACAATAAATTACAAAATACAACACTTAATAATAATTACTTCACAGTTTAAACCACAGAAGTTCACTTTGTTCACTTTTTATACACTTTTCACAAACTAGTGACTTCGTTTGTAACTGGAAAACTCTCTCAACTCTCTGCGGTCCCACTCTTTATACCGGTGGGGTATCTTCTAGAACTTTCTCGATTCTTCTAGAAAGAACTAGAGCGCCGCCAGCGCTTCCTGCGGCCATTAAGAGAACTTTAGGTACCTGCCATCTTTCCTAGATGGCACCACTGGCTGCGTTACAATATATCGTTTTATCAAGTTTTTATTATTTTATATATAGTATTTATATAACATATTTTGTATATATTTTATTATCATTACTTATTACTGTAATTATTATAAGTTGGGCAATAAATGTACGATTAATATTTTATACCTAAATTTGTAATTGTTTAATTATTGGACTCTGCCCGTATGTATAAATAAATAAATAAATATCATAAGTTGGCATTCCTTTCGTTTTTTTTATAACATTCTTGCATCATTGTTCAGAATACGGAATTCCAAACAGGATATCCTGTCAAAACTTAATTTTGAAAATTTTACAAGTACATTTTTAGGAGTAAAAGATAGTAAAAAAGGAAAATGAAGATAATTTACAATGTTAGATTAACTCAAGTTTTCCAACACTAGAAACCTTTACTTGTTTGCAATAGGTGAGAAGAGCATTAGTTCATGAATCTTAATTGAATTATACATTTCTCTTTGAGAATATTTGGTGTGGTTCCATTAGTATGTTTGGATGGTTAACAGTGTGCTAGAGAAGAGAACTTATGAACGAGTCATGTCAAAACATGAAAGCGTACCACTTCAACATAAACAAGTTCTATTTAATAATACCATTTCATGATGAAACTCAAGTGTAATAATCTCCAGTCATATTAATTTTTTCTGTGATACTCAGGGACTTTTTTATTATTATTTTTTTTCTACATGTTGTTAATTTTTTAATATCTCACACTCCGGTTACTTTATTTTTCCTTTATAGTTAATTGATACTATGTGACTTTACTTCTTTTAAAAACTTACTTTACGTCTTTGATTTTAATTAACTTCTTTTATTCTCTTTTCAAAGTGATTTTTTCCCCCCCACTTTTCTCTTCCACTTTTTCACGCCAAACTCAAGTCAGTGTTTCTATTAATTATTATTATGTTCATTACATTTTAATTTGTTAACCTTTTCTTTGCAACGCCTTCTTTTATTTTTTTTACATTAATTATTTCACTTTATTTTCAGCTATATTTACTCCGAAATTCTTTAGGAGTTTTAGAATTATTTTATAGAATTAACTGTAAATAATAATAATAATAATACTGTAAAATATTTTTTGTATAAAACAAAATATAAAGTAAAACTTTAAAAATACTCCATTTATAGAGCTGATATGCCAACCGCGCCACTCTTTACATATTAGCTGATGATACCGCCATTCTTGCTATCCCGTAATAGCAACTCACAATCTACAGGGTCACCTGAATTCACTTCAACAATCATTCACATCAAATAGGGAATCCAAAATCAGTGTTGAAATGAGTAAAAACCATTTCTTTCACTCTCCGACAACTCCACTATTGCTCCAGTTTATTATGACAATGTTGCTTTACCTCAATACTTAGGACTATATTTGGACTGACGCCTCACCTGGAATCCACTAACCAGATTTAAAACACATGCACTACTTCAACGTTATCAAAATGCTGATGCTATTACTTGACAAACGATCTAACTTAACACTTAACCAACAAACTGCTAATCTACAAAGTCCATACTTAAACCTGCTTGGGCAGTTCAACTAAACGATCTAATTATAATCGTATCCAAACCCACCAATCCAAAATACTTCGCAAAATCGTTTCAGTTCCTTTCTTTGTTTACCAACCATACAAATCCATACAGATTTAAATATACCATAAGTCCCGTCAAGAAATCATATATTCCGTTACAAAAAAATTTCATAACAGTTTATCCTCTCATGTCAGTACTCTTGTCCATGAACCTGCATCCTTCACTAACCCTCTACATTCAAGTCGAAGACTAAAACTTCAGTGGTTTCGTGATCTACTTAATGAGTAAATTGGAGTTTCATTATTGAATGACTTCTTCGCTCCTCCGCTTTTCTATTAATTGTCCACAACTAAACAAATTTACTACTGATATGCTTATAACAGGTGTAAATATCAATTAAAACAAAAAAAAATTATAGAAAACACAAGTTTTGAGATTCACTAATTTATGAAAGTCTCTTAATATAGGAATTAGGCGATCTCAGAACCAACATAATATAAATATATTTTCCAGCATAATATAAAGTGTAATGTTTATATAATATGAAGGGCTATAAAATATTTATTAAAAATTTAATATTTGATGATAAAAATGTAAAAGAATTGTTAGTAATTGAAATTCATTTACATAAGTTAGACTAGATTTTTGGAATTGTAATAATTATGAATGAAGTATTTAAAAAAAAAAATTCCCTCTGATCTTGTTAAAAAGTGTAAAAGTTGCAGAATGATTGATAAATGATGAAACTGGGTTGTACATTTTACTGAGTAAGGACAGAAGAGTTTATAGAAAGTAGAGAAGTGACCGAACAAAGGATGAAGTGTAGTGTAATGTGATAACAACAAGGATTGATAACAATAAGGAACATATATAATTTTTAATTATAAAAATTATAACTAGTGGTGCCAGCCAGTAGCTACTATTCAGGTCAAGAGCCGCGGTCAAAGGGACCGCCAAGGACAGGAACCATTACAAAAATTTCGCTACTTAGACCTATATTTCAACTGATGCCACACCTGGAATCCACTTACCAGACTTAAACGACAGGTATTAACTTCAACGTTACCAAAATGCTGATGCGATTACTTGACAAACGATACTCTATCTTAACACTTAACCAACAAACTGCTAATCTACAAAGTCCATACTTAAACCTATTTGAGCATACGGTGCAAAACTGTATAGGGTTTTACCAAACGATGTAATTATAATCATATCCAAAACCACTCTAATCCAAAATACTCCGCAAAATCATTTCACTCCTTTCTTTGTTTCCATATGGTTTAAATATACCACACATCCGTCAAGAAGAAATCTCATATTCCATTATAACAAATTTCATAACATTTTATCCTCTCATGTCAATCTTCTTTGTACGTGAACTTGCAACCCTTACCCTATATATTCTATTTGAAGACTAAAACGTCAATGGCCTCATGATCTACTTATTGAAGTAAATTTGGAGATTCACTACTGAATGACTTCTCCGCTTCGGTTTCTATTAAATGTCCACAATGAAATAAATTTACAATTTTTATGCTTATAACAGGTGTAAATATCAATAATTAATAATAATAATAATAATGCAATAATGTAGCGCGCACGCTCCATCAGGCGCTGGTAATTAGGCTCGGGATTGTGTCAGAGGGAGAGGAGCTTCCTTATTACACGTATTACCCGAAGGCTATAGTGGAAAAGGACTGGGTTAAGGTGTATTGGGATCAGTGCATGATCACCGATAGGTCGGTCATGCACAACAGTCCGGGCATCCTTATTTTAAATACCTGAAAAAGGGCAGCCGAGATAATAGATTTAGGGAACCCCTTGGACGAGAATACCCGCAAAACTTTAGCCGAGGTAGAAGCGGAAGTACCAGGATCTAGCGATTGAAATCAAAGAGATGTATCAGCTGGATGTGGTTAGGGTAATCCCGATTGTCATATCGGCTAAATGGCCTAGTACCTGTTGAGACAGTCAAGAATCTGCATGAGCTCGTGCTGGAACCCTGGTTGTTGGAGAAGGCGCAGAAGTCTGTTTTATTGGACACAGCGAGGCTGGTGAGGAAGTTCCTCAATTTATAACAAAATGAAATGTCTTCAGTGGGTTGGAATTGTTCCCCCCCGCTGATGCTATTTGCAAACGGAAAAAAATAAATGAAAATAATAAGTAATACATAATAATACTAAAATATAATAATATATAATATAATATAATACTATAAAAAATCAAATATAATAATAATATATAAACTAACAACTAAGAAAGTTTTCTTATCTTATACAACGGTGATATTTAGCCGATAGGCAACGGTTCTTAGAGTTGTTTTAAATAACATTAATGCCAATAAATTTAGAAATAAAGATATCAATAGTGAATAGGTTAGTGGGTAGCGCACTGAACTAATTACATAGAGGACCCGGGTTCAAGTCTATTAGTGTTGCCCTTATAATTTCTCCTCCTAGGATCCTGTTTTCAGTTCATTGTCCGGACTGAAGGATAGTGATTTCTGAGAAATAACAAAAAATAAAACAATAAATTTGAGGTATCGTTTTTTTTATTTAATATGAAATTGTATCTGCTAGATGCCGATAGTATGAGTTTTGTTAAATTTTTCAATAGGATCTTTAATTTTTTCAGGGCACCAATGGTACCCGAAACGTAGAGCAAGAAAAAAAATTGTTTTTTCTTTAAAAACTATTCTGCCATTGCCGTACAAACATCTCATTGTATTTTTAATTAAGTTTAGATTCTAAAATTGATATAAAATTGAAGATTAGCAAACATTTAGTATTAATTATAAGTTTTAAGAAAATTTGCTACTTAAATGTGTATAAACTTCAGTATGAGAAAGTGAGAGTGTTTTCATTGCAGATTTTTTAATTTTTTTTTTATTTTAAATTCCTTTAGTTTTGTAGATAATGTCATTTATTGATCCGCTTTGCCGGATTATAAGAATATTAATAAGATTAGCTTGTAATGACTAAGGCTAATTAATTTCAAAAAAAATAACAAAAATGAAAACGAAGTAGACGGAAGTAAATGGAATGGAATTGGAATAAGAAATAATTGAGAGCAACTGCAACCGATTAATAGAAATAATAATATATGCCCCAGTAAAAGTTTAATGAACTTGCTATTATTGTGGGACTAAAGTTACTTAAATGTTTCAAGTACATCTCAAAGCGTTTCCTTATCTTCTTCATTTATTTTCTTATCTTTCCCTTTATTCGAATTTGGAAAAACATATTGTTAAACATACAAAATTTGCAGGGTAAAATATCTTAATGGTAAGTCCTGTGTAGTGGAATCAATTATCGAATGATCGGTTTCCACCGTGATACCAGATGTAGTGGAATCAATTGTCGTGATTCATGAGGTATGAAGTTAGATGTCTTGAAGAGGGATTTATTAGGCGGAAGTTAGTTTAGAGATTTTTAGAGAGTTATTGTTTGAATTACTAACACTGAATTTATAAAAATAGGCTATATTTTTAACAATAATTTGAATGTGTGGTTTGGTAACAATTAACACGAAATGATAAAAATAATTAAATAATTTAAAGAGTTAAATAACAAATAATTTAAAATGATTAAATTAAATAACTAATATGCACAACTATGAAAATAATTATAAGTTAAACCTTGTATAGGGGCGCGCTCGGAACTCAAGTATAACTTCTGCTGTAAAATGATGTAATGATACTCGTGTAAAATGAATGATATAATGATTCTGGTGATACTGATATACTGATTCCCTCCTCCAGTGGGCAAAGTTATATTAGTCTTACTCACACACTGTCAAGTGTGTAAGTAAGTACTCATACTAAGACATCTCTCGTAGCGTGCGACCTTGGCCAGTTCGGTGACCAGTGATTTAGGTCAGTGGCCAGCTTTATCGGTGCTTGTCTTTAATGTAATGTATTGACCCTTGTATTTGAAAGGGGTTTTTGTTTGGCCGCAGCCCTTGTTTTGAAGACAGCGGCCGGCTGGGCCACTAGTTATAAATTATCCTTTCTTCCTGCCATCCTTTGTGAAGATAGCGACTGGATGGGGCCACTTTGACATTGCTATGACCCTGATATGTCATTACGTCCTGCAAATTTCTAAACTAATTTGGGCCGATCTGGCTCAAATTACACGTAATATTTTTTGGAATCGTGTTTTCTGAAAGATAGATTTTTTTCCTGAATAAATCTGGTTATTTTACGTTTTCTGTTCTAATAAAAATAAGTAGATTGAGGTAAGCGTCTTTTTTCAGCCAAATAAATGTTTATAATACCGACCAAATGGTCAAGGATTGTATTTTCTCCTTCACTGCTCAATTAGGAATAAATAAATACAAACTCTATGTAGTTAATTAAAAAACCAAAAAAACCAAAAAACTATTACCATTGAAGAAAAAGTTTTATAATATAACTTTTCGTTAAAGTATATTCATTATGTAAGTATAAAGGATTATAATCCTCTTTGTTGTTAATTCCTGTCGCTATGAAGTAGGGTGAGAGAGAGAGCCTGTACAATATACATACACATATAAGAGAAGTGTAACTAAAGAGACAAGAGTTAAGCCAAATATGTTACAAAGCATCTTAGGAACTTTCATTAATATGTAAGTTAGCGTTGTGCTTTGTTTACACTTTATCTTCCTGCCATTATTGACGTATATAATATTCCATTTGCAATATATTATACTTGCTTAATATTAATTATTTATCTTTATACCATATAAATAGTTATGCATACATTGGGTTCTATTTACTATACCCATTTTACTAAATACATAAGTTAAAATATTTCAACTATTTTAAACATTTCTATTTTCCATTACTCCCTCTGCCTTGCCTATCCATGTACTGACGAATGAGCTTCAACTTCAACAACCAATCTCTCATCTAGAAGCTAGCGGTAAGAGAAATCGAATAAAAGTCGACCACCATCTCTGTTGGGCTTAATAATCAAGTCATCAGTTAAACATTAAAGAATAAACCCCAGTCGTAAGATCAACTTTAAGGAGTTAAAGTTGGTTTACAATCTTTACCACATTAGTTGAACTAACAAGAGAATTCCTAGCTATTCACATCAAACATCAAATTGACTCATTACAGCCAACTCTATCATGCTACATTCATCACGCTACCATCATCCTTTGTTCGGTCACTTCTCTACTTTTCTATAAATTCTTCAGAAAAATGTACCACCCAGTTTCACCATTCTGCAACTTTTACTTTTTTTAACAAGATCAAAAGGAATTTTTTTTTTTTTTTAAATTCTTCACTTAGAATTAATTACGTAATTCCAAAAATCTAGTCTAACACATGTAAATAAATTTCAATTACTACAATTCTTTTACAATTTTAATTGATACATTTTTATCATCAAATATTAAATTTTTAATAAATATTTTATAGCTCCCTATATAACCATAACAGTAGTAAATTTGTTTAATTGTGGACAATTAATAGATAAGCGGAGCGAAGAAGTCATTCAGTAATGAAACTCCAATTTACTCATTAAGTAGATCACGAGGCAACTGAAGTTTTAGTCTTCGGCTTGAATTTATAGGGTTAGTGAGGGATGAAACTTCATGGACAAGAAAATTGACATGCGAGGATAAACTGTTATGAAATTTGTTGTAACGGAATATGTGATTTCTTGACGGGACTTGACTGTATGGATTTGTATGATTAGTAAACAAAGAAAGGAGCTGAAATGATTTTGCGAAGTATTTTGGATTGGTGGGTTTGGATACGATTATAATTAGATCGTTTAGTTGAACCCCACATAGTTCTGCACCATATGCCCAAATATGTTTAAGTATGGACTTTGTAGATTAGCAGTTTGTTGGTTAAGTGTTAAGATAGAGATCGTTTGTCAAGTAATCGCATCAGCATTTTGATAACGTTGAAGTAGTGCCTGTCGTTTAAGTCTGGTAAGTGGATTCCTGGTGAGGCATCAATCCAAATATAGTTCTAAGTAGCGAAATTTTTTTACTGGAGGTAAGGCGACATTGTCATAAATAAACTGGAGCAATAGTGGAGTTGTCGGAGAGTGAAAGAAATGGTTTTGCTCTTTTCAACACTGATTTTTGATTCCCCATTTGTTGAACCATTGTTGAAGTGAATTTAGATGAGCCTGCAGATTGCGAGTTGCTAATACGGGATCTTTATGTGTAGCAAGAATGGTAGTATAATCGGAGGTGAAAAACCAGGCAATGCAAGCCTGTTATAGAATTAAACAGGCAGGTTTTTGGCAGGGTAAGCGATATGGTCATTCTACCATTTATCGTGAGATGCTTTTAAGGATTCCCATTACAGGTTTTCCTTCTGATAGGAATCTGAAAACTTTTGTCTTTGGTCATTCCTACAGGGTTAGGTTGCCTTCTAGGGAAGATTGGTTAACCCTGGGTCCGTCTGGTGTGATTCCTGAGAATTATCTCCGATGCTACACGGACGGTTCCAGGATGGATGGTAGGTCTGGGGCTGCCGTCTATTTTGAGACGGGAGATCATTTGGTAGCGCCTCTTGGTGAGTGGGCCACCGTTTTCCAGGCTGAGGTTTATGCAATTCTTTGCTGTATTTTGGATGAGAGGGTGCGTAACACTAATTTAAAAGGTGTTTGTATCTGCTCGGACAGCCAGGCTGCGTTGAAGGCGCTTAATTCATGTGTCTTCACTTCCAGATTGGTGTTGGAATGTTCTAAAGACTGGAAGATCTTTCTTCATTAAAGGATGTGCTTCTGGTCTGGGTTCCAGGTCATATGGGAATTTTTGGGAATGAGGAGGTGGATAGGTTTGCCAAATTAGGTGCCTCTCTCCCTTTCATTGGTCCAGAGCCTGCTGTTGGTGTGTCTTCTGACACATGTTTGTCGGGCTTTCAGACGTGGATGACCTCACAGCACTCATCCTTATGGATGAGTGCAGTGGGTTGTCGGCAGTCTAAAATGCTCATTGGGGGCCCGGACGGAGCTTTGAGCAGTGGGGTCCGATGTCTTTCACGGACCTCCCTCAGGTATCTGGTTGGATTCCTCACTGGGCATTGTGGTTTAAGGAGACATCTCTATATAATGGGACTTGTGCCTGACCCCTTTTGTAGAGTTTGTGAAACTGAGGAGGAAACACCCATGCATCTGATGACGAATTGTTTGGGTTGTGAGGAGATTAGGTTTAGGAACTTCGGCCGGAATAGGATGTCGGTGGAGGATCTTAAGCTGTGTCCTTTTAAGGTTTTGGTCCGATTCGTTCGGTCTGTTGTGAAACTTAGATGGTTGAAACCTGGGCCTGGATTTGTATTCCAGTCCCAGTGGTTGTTATTCTTTAGGGGTAGCTATATGGGCCCTGGGGGGCTTTGGATAGCGTAGGGTTTTGCCCTCCCCTTTCGTGAATAATAATAATAATAATGATAGTATAATCAGCGAATAGGTAGAGAGTGGCGTTATATGGCATAGTTTGCATATCAGCTATATAAATGGAGAAAGGACGGGTGCAAGTATATTTCCTTGGGGAACACCAGTAGATATAGGTTGAAAACTGGAGAATGACCGACCAATTAGCTGATTTTGAAGTAGCGGTCAGTCAAGTAGGATTTTAGTACTAATTAATTTGTGATAGGAATCCAGTATGATGACACTGCTGAATGGTAGTGTGAAGCCTAAAAATTTGTGAACAAGATCGCAAGAATTTCCCTAAATAACTGTAAATTCCCCTTATACTGATAAGAAATAAAATATTTCTAAATTATATCATAAACATAATATAATTGGATGCTTATGAATATCTCCAATTAATCATTTAGTTTATAATCTGCAGCGATACTAGCGCTGATCTCTTGTTCACTACAAATAATGAGACTTTATTTAAACAAATCTTAAAAAAAAAAAACCTTGTAAATATTAATTTGATAAACTATTTTATTAACGATAAAACATAGAGTATCGTAATAAACATTGCACTTAATAATAGGATGTAGAAATGAAAGGGATTCTTCACTATCTTAATAGTAAATGGTAACAGTCAAAGATTAGTTGTGTTCACAAAAGAAAACTGTGAATACAAGAATGGCAGGCCCATCTAGCAAGAGGGCAATCTCTATGAAATATTCTGTAAGGGTGAGAATAAAAGGAGATGTAGGAATGTTATTCTTCCATTTTGTGTCACATCGTCTTTCTTATGTACAATGCACTAGTGAATAGTGCAGGTTGTTTGTGTTAGTACTATATGTCACTTGTTAAAAGAGAACTGTGGACCCTCCATTCTAATTTAGTGTCAACACCAATTTCAATACATCATCCACTTCTTCATTTATTATCACTGTTTGAAAACCAGACATTGTTAAGTAGAACTAATTATTTCTTTATGTAATTTGAATTGAAAAGATTTAACATATCAAAGACCTTAATTGTTATTAATGTTTGTAGAGTATAGACTTTACTCAACGAAGTATTTACAATTCAAGCATTAGCTTCAAGCTAGTCTAAAAACTTTTAAGGAAGAATATCGTTGAACTGCAATATTATCCAGAGATTTACTGAAACAATTTGTGGCTTTGATAGTCAAAGATATTGAAATGATAGGCTGACCCTTTTCTTTGCGAGGGAAAAATCAGACAATTTTCCCGAATGTTTGATACAGGTGTGGCTGCAATGCGAGATCCACCCTGACTAAAGACCTAATTCGGCTTACTTTTGTTTCCGCGTTGTATACTTATAGTTGTCTGTAATGATAGCAAATGTAGGTGAAAGTAAGCGTGTGTATGTGCGCTGACGAGCTAGAGCTTGCTTGTGTTTGCATGCTACACTCAAACAATTGCATGAATCAACTACCATACAGGCCCTGCGGGCGCTATCAGTGTTAATTGTTCGTTATCTTAAACTGGATGCTGGCTAGTCAATCCGCTTTCAACTATCTGGAAAATATTACTTAAAGAAAAATTAACCTTTTTTTCGAAGAGTAAATCGAAAGAGATTTCAGATTGGTCAAGGAACTGGACTTTTTATCCAGGAATATTTAGGCGATTTAAAGATAGGGAAATTATATCCCTCATTCCTCCTCCACAGGCCGGAACTAACTTCTGTCCGAACATTCCTGTCTTTTAATAGATTTCCTGATTTTATTATCTTCCTTGGCATGGTGTGAAAGCAAGATTATCTTTTACACTTCAACCAGAATAAAACGCCTTAAAGAGATATAAATATTGTCCTTGTTCAATATTATTTTAAGTTGATCTTATGATTTTCCCTGTATATTTTAATAACTAAAGAAAACCAGAAGTTGTGTTACTTTAGCCCAGTGATTTAGTGATGTTAATTTGTTAAGATATAACTAGGGTTGCCAGATGAAAAATGTAAATATGTATGATTAAGATTTCAAAAATATATCATTTAGGAAAGAAATATACCACATTTTTTTTTTGAAAACTCTATTAAATAAAAACCAACTTAAAGCTTTCAAAATTTGTTAATTTATAACACTAATAAATGCACATCAGCTGCGGCCATAAAATCTTAGACGTGAATGTCATCTGATTGTCAGTTGGTGTAGAGCACCCCTTTAAATATTTGTAACCTAAATTTTTAGTTTTGTCATTTTTGGACACTTGGCGAGAACGAAACCGGCAAGAATGCGTTGGCGCAAGCTATGCGCTCGCCATAAACGAGACTCCTATCAACCAATCAGCATTCACTAATTTGTTCACTGATGATTGTATGGCGCGAGATGAACGCGCTAATACCATCGCAGTGATCGGATAAATATATCATTTTTAGACGTATATTTAGAGTCTAATGTCATATATCAATAGAAACAAAATATATCAGGGTGATATTAAATATATTAGATCTGGCAACCTTAGTTGTAGGAAAGGTATGGGGAAAAAATATCGACAACCAATAGTTATCTCCTATAAAATAGAACTATCAGACTTTAAGTTAGATACTATGCTGGAAGAAATGCCCGCAGCTCCAAACAAATTATTTTACATTTTGGTTACAACGCATGATTTATTGCAGGAGTATTTAATTAAACACAAATTTGTACGTATTTAACAAATTTTTGGTTATCAGGAATAATTGTAATCGTTGATAATGATAAAACAGTTGGAATAGTTTGTTGAATTTAAATCTTTAATTAAAAAATATATAACAAATTTGTTTGGTCAAAATTACAAGCCCCCATTGGTAATGTAATGACATGGCAAGGTCATAGCACATTCACAACACATAACAAAACAAAGAATAATTTATAACTAGTAGTCTAGCCGGCCGCTGTCTTCAAGACAAGGCCGCGGCCAAACAAACAAAACCAAGGGTCAATACTTTACATCAAAGCAAGCACCGATAAGCTGGCCACTGACCTAAATCACTGGTCACCGAATTAACCAAGATCGCACACTAGGACAGATGTCTTGGTGTGAGTGTTGCTAACAATAATTTATAAACTTCGCCCCATTGGAAGAGGGGAGTATTATACACGAGTACGTCAGTAGATTATCATATACGAGCAGCAGTTTCCGCGTCCCTGTACAGGTTTTATTTATACTTATTTCCTTAGTTGTGCAACTTAGTTCATTTATTTTAATCATCCTAAATTATTAGTTATTTATCTCCTATTTATTTCTAAGTATTTCTTGTTAATAGTTACCATCACTCACGTTTACATTATTGTACAAATACAGTCTATTTTTATAAATTCTGTGTTAATAATTCGAGCACTAGCCTTCCAAAAATCTCTAAACTAACTTCCGCCCTCTTCAAGACATCTACTACATACCATAGAAATCACAATAAACGATTCCACTACAGTAACCACATTATTGATTATATTCATTGTCCAGAGAACGATTAAAGGAGTTATTTCCAACTACTTGAGATCAGAAACATGGGATCACAAGATTAAAAGCAACAGCATGGGAAATCGGAATGTATTTGGATTATAAGACGGAATGTATTTACATCCGGATAGAAAATTGTTTAAATTTACTGGAATAATAGTAAAATGTATTTTCCCCGTATGCAACATTGTTCTGTAAAGTTCAGTAAAAGCGCACTTCCGGTTTACTTATTTTTCTTGAAACTCGGAATTTTGGCCATCTGTTTATTTCTAATTAATTTTGTTTGGATGATAGAATTGTATAATCAACTATGATAGCACTTTAGAGAATACCTAACCCCACCCCACTCCCCCGATAGAACCTTTAAATGAATTTTTCTAGAGAAATGTTTTAAATAAAAGTCGTAGATCATTCTATATATAGTTGATATACCATGTTTGAAGAAAATCCTCGGAGCCATTTTTGAGAAAATTACAAGAAAGTAAAGAAAATATCAAAAGACTGAAAAATACATTTTAGTAAAAAACGCACTTCCTGTCATTCGATTTTCTTCAAACTCGGAATTTCAAAAACACATGTAATTCTAATTAATATTTTGTTTAGCTGATAGAATTGTATAATAAACTGAAATAGCACTTTAGAGGACAACCCACCACCACCCCTGCCCTGAAAGTTTGTAGGTCTTTGTAAGTGTAGTTGATACACCCAGTTTAAAGAAAATCATTGGAGCTATATTCGAGAAAATTGGAAAAAAGTGAAAAAAAATCATTTAGTAAAGTGGTACTTCCGGTTGAGGAATTTTGACACCACTCCCACGTCCTATCGGTTCCCATGGTGATACCTAAACGGAATATCAAGTTTGAATTTTCTGCGTGTAAAGGGATGGTTAGTGATATGAAGACACTGGTAAATTTCACAATAATATAATTAATAATATTTACTTAAACTGCCGAATGACTAGTTGATAGAGCGAAAGAGAGAGACAGACAGAGTGGTAGCGTAAAAGCACGTATGTGTATCACTAATGATTACTACTGATTTTACTCATACTAAATATGATGTAGCGTTGTCTTTTATACGAATTTTCTTGACCCACCTACAATTCGTAGTCCCTCCTAGTTTCTTGTTGAGCCAGTTAGATTTCTTCTTGCCCCCTTCCTTATTGAAGTACTTAGGGGGGCGCTAGCTGTAGTAGCGGGGATGAAGGCGTATGAGCGGTGGGGAAGTTGAGCGGTGGGGAAGTAGATGTATGTTTTTCCACTACACAGCGACTTTTTATTTTTGAGCTATGCTGTACACATACACACACACACACACAGACCATTAGCTAAAAACCACTTTTTTGGACTCAGGGGACTCAAAACGGATATTCCCGGTGAAAATTTGATATCGAAAATTTGGCATGATTACAATACTTCCTCTTACTAGGTAGGAGTAAGAGAAAGTAAAAAAATGTGAATGAAATTGACCAATAGACTGTAAAAATAGTGGTTTTGCATTGTTTTTTTTGCAATATGAGTATTGGGGAAATATAAATACAAAACAAAAATTGACGTCTACAACTAAATTTGCCAAATAATAAAAAAAAAAACAGAGCTAAGATAATAAATTATGCATTTTCAACTTTTTAGTTTGATTCTTGTTCCTGTAAGAACTATCGCGTTTCCTTATTTCCTAACAAAATATTTCAAGATCTGCATGTTTTATAGCAATATTTTAATATAAACAAATTCATTAATAAATCGCTATTTCGCCAAAAAAAAAATTATAGATTAACAAAAAAATCTTAAGTTTTTTAAGGTAACTTTTTATATATTTATTTGGACAATCATTTTCGTTTTTAAACTATTTTACTCTTAACTTCCCATAATCAATTATTGTTGGCATAAAAATCACTTTATGCTCTGTTATTTTCAGATTCTCTAGTTGCGCTTTTTTCCCCATTGCCTGAATTGAAGTAATATTTGTGATCCATTTATATATTTATTCATAGAGTTTGTTACAATTATATGAATACATAAAGAAATAAACAATAAATAAACGTTCATTAAAACCATTACAAAAAAAAACACTAGAAATTTTAGAAAATGATTTCAATTTTATTCCTCCTAATATATTTATAATCCTGGTCGACATCAACATCTACAGGACAATGATTTCCCAATATTAGACCAATTCCAACATGTTTGCAACAATGATCACATATTGTGTATACCCAACGTTTTACAATTGATAAAGAACAGTGTATCGTTAAATCTCTTTCTTCGTGAAACTGAAAAGAATAAATAAATAAATTATTTATTAAATAAAAAGAAAAATTGTAGAATGAAGA
Organism: Triatoma infestans; assembly: GCA_011037195.1. Classification (NCBI taxonomy): domain Eukaryota; kingdom Metazoa; phylum Arthropoda; class Insecta; order Hemiptera; family Reduviidae; genus Triatoma; species Triatoma infestans. The sequence goes on along the minus strand of JAAEAF010006188.1, from coordinate 39,862 downwards.
TTTTTTTTTTATTCTATAATCTAAGTTTTGGGATAGAAATAAAAGTATTTACCTTGGCTTTCTGGATATTCAGGCTGTATTTGACTCGGTCCCTAGACATGAAATAGCAGGTTCCTACACTGATGCGCAGGGGCGGGATACCGTCAAGTTTAATACAAGCAATCAAATCGGTGTACTAGGACCCTAAAGGCCGTAGGTAAGGCTAAATGGAAGGGAATCAGAACCTTTCCACTTGCTAAAAGGAATCAAGCAGGGAGACTGCTTAAGCCCACTATTGTTCATAATGTATATAGACGAAATCTGGAAAATAGTAAGCGAAGGACTCCTAGAACTTTGATCGGATACCGAAACATGACATCGGTACAATCACAGGTTCTGGTCTATGCTGACAATATAATAGTAATAGGAAATACGCAAGAGCAACTCCAGAGCAGCAGTGACTGAATGGTGGGAAGAGTTGCGCCGCAAAGGATTGATCATTAATACCTCCAAATGTAAGGTAATGCGCAATTAGGAGAGATGAGGAATTACCAGTCCGAATTATAAACAATGGAGAAGTTCTGTAGACAGTCACTGAATTTGAATATCTAGGATCGGTGATCAGTCGGGATGGCAGGATTGATCAGGAGGTATTAAATAGGATAAAGAAAGCTAACGACGTATTCTACCAAATAAGCAACACACTGATTGGAAAGCAGGAGTTAAGCCCTGGTACTATATAAAACGGTGTTCTTGCCTATGCTCCATTATGGGGAGAGATGAGGGAATTATCAGACCGAATTATATACAATGGAGTAGTTCTGTAGACAGTCATTGACTTTGAATATCTAGGATCGGTGATCAGTCGGGATGGTAGGATTGATCAGGAAATATTAAATAGGATAAAGAAAGCTAACGGCGTATTCTACCAAAGAAGCAACACACTGATTGGAAAGCAGGAGTTGAGCCCTGATGCTAGCTAAATTGATACTATATAAAACGGTGTTATATGTGCTCCATTATGGCACTGAAAGCTGGACGGTGCTGGATAGGCATGCCAGTAAGCTGTCGATGGTGGAAATGCGCTTCCTGAGGCGCATCCTTGGTAAAACTAGGAGGGACTGTATCAGGAAAGCGCGGATTAGAGAAGACCTCCAGGTATAGCCAGCGCGGCAAATTTTGGAGGCAGTTGGGATGGCTTGGTTATGTTTTGAGAATGGAGGACAGGCATAAGGCCAAACAAATGCTAGATGCAAGACCCATTGGCAAGAGAGCAAGAGGTAGACCTCGACTGAAGTATGAGGAATATATTGGAAAACTCGGCCAGGCAAGGGGGGAATCTCTTGCGGGGATAAGAAGGATGGCACAGGATAGGGACCGATGGAAGGGCTGCATTGGGGGCTGCTTCTCCACGCCTCACGGCACAAAGGAGATAGGGAAAGGAGAAGAGAGAAGATTCTAATTTTTTTCAAACTTGGAATCTTGAGAACATAGATTTCTTTGAATGTTAAACCATAGGTGGAGGATAACTGCAGAGTCTATTAAAAATGACATTTTACACAGAAACTTTCCTAGAACGCCTGAGACCAAGATTTTTGATCTTTAGGCTACAAAAATGGTGTAATCCAAATAAAAAGTCAAATATTTAAGATGTGAGGGCTAAATTTCTTAATAACCTTACTTTGAAAACTCATTTTTAAAGTCTAGTTCGATAGAAATATATTTTCTCTTACTAGAATTATTATAGTAATAATGTTTTAGAGAGAGAATCATAATTTATTAATAATTAAAAAAATAAATAAATAAAAGTTACTTACTCGACACGCTAGATTCTTAGCATATAAAAATGTATCCTTTTCGATTTCATTTTGTGCACATGATACACTAGGCATCAGTGTGCCTATATAATCTATTTCAGCACATTTGTTGCGAATTTCATAAAATAATTGTGGAAATGGATAGACTCTAAATTGATTAGGATTTTCATCTGAAAATCACAAATTGAATTAATTATGTAATTTTTTTTATATTTTTACTTTCTCTTACTCCCTTAGTAAGAGGAAGTATTGTAATCGTGTCCAATGTTCGATATCGAGTTTTCACCGGAAATATCCGTTTTGAGGTCCCCTGAGTCCAAAAAGGTGGTTTTTAACAAATGGTCTGTTGTGTGTGTGTGTGTATAGACGTGAACAGCATAGCTCAAAAACGAAGACCGTAGATAGTTGAAACTTGATATTCCGTTTAGGTATCACCATGGCATCTGACAATAAGTTATCTCTATCAAAATTCCTCAACCGGAAGTACCACTTTACTTGATGTTTTTTTTTTTACTTTTTTGCGATTTTCTCAAAAATGGCCCAAACGATTTTTTTTTTTTTTTGAACATGGTATATCAACTACACATACAAAGAGCTACAATTTTTATTTAAAACATTTCTCTGGGAAAATTAATTTAAGGGCCAGTTATGGTGGAGGAGTGGGGTTCAATTTCATCTAAAGTGCTATTTCAGTTTATTAAACAATTCTATCATCTAAATAATGTTAATTAAAATTAAATATGTTGTTGCAATTCCGAGTTTGATAAAAATCGGATGACCGGAAGTGCGTTTATTTTACCACTTTACTAAATTATTTCTCCACTTTTTCGCGATTTTCTCAAAAATAGCTCCGACGATTTCCTTTAAACTTATTATATCAGCTACACATACAAAGAGCTACAACTTTTATTTAAAACATTTCTCTAGAAAAATTCATTTAAGGGCACTTTTAGGGGAGAGGTGGGGCTATGTTTTTCTCTAAAGTGTCAGTACAGTTGATTATACAATTCTATCATCCAAAAAAAAATTAATTAGAAATAAATGGATGGCCAAAATTCAGATTTTCAAGGAAATTAGTTAACCGGAAGTGCGCTTTTACTGAACGGTTTTTTTCAGTTTTCGTCGTATTTGAATTAATTTGGTACACAAACTATATAATTTGTCAAATTTGTGAATTGGAGTAAGAGAAAGTTGTGTGAGTGTTTCACACCAGATTTTTCGATTTGGGGTGAGTATTCCTTTAAAAAGTAGCAGTGGGTTTCGTTATGTTTATGATGCTTCTACAGTTATTACTTAGTCGATCATAATGGATGGCAAATGGCTGACGGATAAACAAAGAAAAAAATACAACGTTGTGAGACAGGGCAAGGTTAGAAAGAGAAAAACCTTAGTGAAGCAAGGCTGCTGAACTATATTGAGGTGCTAGACGACACAGCGTACCAATCAATCGACACACATTAGGCCTAAAGCATGTTGATTATAAATTAATTTATCTAATTATAAAAAGAAAATAATTTCAGGGACTGCATGAGTGACTGAAATAGTCAGCATGGTAGAAAGCATAAGCATGTGAAACATTTGCATACTTGCAAGTGCTGGGGTGTTTTGCCTAGGGAGTCAACAATAACGCCCTCCACAATCGGAAGCAAGTCATCGAGGCTGATGCCAACGCTGCCAAAAAAGTCGGATGTCTCCCTTGGGATGATGACACCTCTCGAACCAAACCACAGGCCCTGCACACGTATAGGCCCTGTCTCCAAACTGGTCTCTAAATTTTTCCTTGAAGTAGGGAATGAATGCACTTCTCGTAGGTTTTGTTTTCCCCTCGTGGACCTTCTCCGTTTGACTTGGATCATTACTTTCGTATCTGATCTTTGGGTCCAAAAAAAAAGCATGTCACTATTTTCCTGGAAGGTCACGATGTCGGCTCACCTGACTGAACCGTCCGTGTAGATGGCATAAACTTCCTCAAAGCTCGTAAAGCCCCTTCGATTCAACAAATCCATTATAGCGTGCTTTACTCTGTGATGGCGTCGGGTTATTAGGAACATGTTATTCGGACATGTACCAAGCACTAGTAGGCTAGTGTTTCAGAGAATTTCTACAGGGAATTTCAGTGAATAACTGGGAATCACTACAGGGAAACATCACAAGATCCGTTTGTAACAATGAGATATAAGCGACGGTGTGGCGTATTAAAAATAAGTATTGACCCTTGCTAATATTTTGGATAGATTATTATTATTATTATTCGCAGAAGGGGAGGGCAAACTCTACGCTATCCAAAGCCTCCCAGGGCCCATATAGCTACCCCTAAAGAATAACAACCACTGGGACTAGAATGAAAATCCAGGCCCAGGTTTTAACCATCTAAGTTTCACCACAGACCGAACAAATCGGACCAAAACCTTAAACGGACACAGCTTAAGATCCTCTACCGATATCCTACTCCGGCCGAAGGTCCTAAACCTAATCTCCTCACAACCCAAACAATTCGGCATCAGATGCATGGATGTTTCCTCCTCAGTCTCACAAACTCTACAAAAGGGGTCAGGCACGAGTCCCATTATATGGAGATGTCTCCTTAACCACATGCCCAGTGAGGAATCCAACCAGATGCCTGAGGGAGGTCCGTGAAAGATATCGGACCCCGATACTCAAAGCTCCGTCCGGGCCCCCAATGAGCATTTTAGACTGCCGACAGCCCTCGTGAGACTGGGCACTTTATAAGGATGAGTGCTGTGAGGTCATCCACGTCTGAAAGCCCGACAAACATGTGCCAGAAGACACACCAACAGCAGGCTCTGGACCAATGAAAGGGAGAGAGGCACCTAATTTGGCAAAACCTATCCACCTCCTCATTCCCAAAGATTCCCATATGACCTGGAACGCAGACCAGAAGCACATCCTTTAATAAAGAAAGATCTTCCAGTCTTCTAGAACATTCCAACACCAATCTGGAGGTGAAGACACATGAATTAAGCGCCTTCAACGCAGCCTGGCTGTCCGAGCAGATACAAACACCTTTTAAATTAGTGTTACGCACCCTCTCATCCAAAATACAGCAAAGAATTGCATAAACCTCAGCCTGGAAAACGGTGGCCCACTCACCAAGAGGCGCTACCAAATGATCTCCCGTCTCAAATAGACGGCAGCCCCAGACCTACCATCCATCCTGGAACCGTCCGTGTAGCATCGGAGATAGTTCTCCGGAATCACACCAGACGGACCCAGGGTTAACCAATCTTCCCTAGAAGGCAACCTAACCCTGTAGGAATGACCAAAGACAAAAGTCTTCAAATTCCTATCAGAAGGGAAACCTGTAATGGGAATCCTTAAAAGCATCTCACGATAAATGGTTGAATGACCATATCGCTTACCCTGCCAAAAACCTGCCTGTTTAATTCTATAACAGGCTTTCATTGCCTGGTTTTTCACCTCCACAAAGAGAGGTGGAATTTTGGATAGATGCTTCACTAGATTAATTCCAGTGGATAGAATAAGTGAACTGGATAAAATTAATCATGCTAGTGAAAAAATCCTATCTAGAGGGGGGATACCCCAAATAAAAATTCCTGATTCTTCAGTTTTGGGTCGGCAACTCTAATAACAAACCGCTCGAGAAAAAATTATAATAAGGTAAGAGTTACTGGTAAAATTTGATTCTGGAAAGACGAATAGAAAAATCGCCTATAATATTAATATTTCTTATTAAACTCAAAACAATTGTAAACGCATGATTTCCGAAATTTTAGCTGGATTACTCTCCGATATCTGAGGTGGGAGAAAACTACCCTATAAAATAAAACAGAAAATTAAGAAAGGAAGTATCAGATGTTATAAATAATCAGGGGAAAAAGCATCTGAAGTTCACTAATACTTCCTTTAATAGATCTATAATAACTGTATGAAAAAAATACTTACTTGACATCATGCAGAGTGTGGAGAGTGCACTTTTCACAGCCGACATACGCTTACCGCTGTTTATAGAATCTGGCATTGTATAAACAGGAGGAATACAAGAATTGCCATTCTATAACATTTTAATATATTGTATTATATGTGGGCACTCAGAAGTGAACTTACAACAAAACAACAAAATCAAAAGAAAAAATATTAGATTATTCTAGGGTATGTCCACACTTGTACGCTTTCCTCTTCCTCTTCCCTTTCAACTTGCGCTTCCTCTTTCCATTTCAACATGCGTTGCGCATGGCTTTCGAGCCTGCCTCTGGAGGCATTCAATTTGTTGTCCACACTTCATCCGTTCAGTGTGCATTTTATCGATCGATTCAGAAGCAGCATTAGCTGTTTGTGCAGGTTACCTGTTTTTGAAAAGTGCACGAAAAAGAAAAAAGCAGCGAGCCCTCATCTTATGAACCACTTGCAACTGACCTTAATAAGGTCTCGCCGAAAACAGTATTTAATTACAGCTATCGAGAGCAAGGAGAATCGTTGAAAACGCTTTTGGGTTGATGGCGCTAGCGTTCAGAATTTTTTATAAGTCTATAGAAATTACAGTTATTGGGACTGTGGTTGATATAGTGTTAACTTGTATTCTGCATCCTAACTTTCTCCGGGCGCAGCTGGATGCAGCAAGACAGTATTCAACTCCTGGAAGTTTTGATCACGAGGATGAAAGCACTGGTGAAGTTATTTAAGGCGCATGTAGAGAAGTTACTTCCAATGATAATGGTATGAGAGCTGTAAAACAAGTACTACGTAACAAGCATCACTTCTCGCACTTTTGTTGGCATATAATTTTGAATTTACATCACACAAAACTGTTTGAAGACGATAATCTTCTATAAAAATCAAGTATCTCTTGATTACAGACCATCAGATATCTGCTGACGGAGATATTATTAATTAATAACAATAGTTGAATAATATCAATTACTAATAAAATTATTATTAAATAATATTTAAAATTAATTATATAATATATAACCTATAAAAATATCATACAACACGTAGCGAGATCAACAAGACGCATAGAATGTTGAACGAAAATCCAAGTAGTTGGATTCACATGCGCTGTGGTTGAGTCATGAAAATAAAGGCCCATTCAACTTCCATGAGGTATGCAATAACGCATTCCTATCGTTCTTCACATCGTGCGCTATGACGCATGCCTCTCTTGAAGGAAAAGTGCACCAGTGTGGACTCACCCTTAGGTTACCGCCATTTTCATGAAAACACTTGAGTTTTCGGGTTAAGACCGCATCAGTGGTTTGCTGAAAACCGAGATTTCGCCCATATTGCAATGAGCTTCAAGCAGTATCGTTATACCTTGGAAGCTATTGGAGCAATGAACCTTGGTAGAGAAGAGGCGTGGCTCTTTCTTTCACCCTCTTGATTGCCTTCTTGATCATTTATCTAAGCCTCCAATCCTTCTGCCCACTTGCCAAAGTTTTAACCTTATCCTGTTCCGGAAAACCATTAAACTTTGGCAGAAGGGCAATGGGATAGGAGGCTTAGATGTCGAAGTATTGAATATTTTTTTTTGGAATGCAATTACAAAAAAAAAGTATCTGTAAACGCTTTATCTGTAACTCTCTCTATTAGAAGTTGAAAGCAATTTTCAACTTCTTGAATATTTAATAAGAGCTAGGAATCTATGAAATAAAAACAAATATTACAACTCCTGCCCAAACTAATTTATTCCAACAAGTTCTATAATTTAACAAGATTCAAATAATGAAGAAGTACAGCCTGCAAAGTATTGGGTTAAAAATCTGGGATATCGAAAGAGAACTAGCCTGGAAATGATATCAGACGCAGAGGTTAGATGGTCTACGGTGGTACCGAAGGTCATATACAAGGCACATGGCAGGGGCCGAAAAAGAAAGGGACGTTTGAATGGGAATATAGATTTCGATTGCCCTGATAGCTCGTAATGCTTCAAGAAGCGAATACTGGAGGCAAGAATGTGAAGGTTTCAAAATGATCTATCCTATCCGGAGAACGGAAAAAGAAGAAAATTGAGAGAGAAAAGGCAACAGGCAGTATCTTATACTAGGGTAGAATGGATTATATTTAGATTATCTTGAAATATGGTACTGATTATGTTTGAATACGTATAATTTTTTCTAAATGATTGATGATGAATTTTTAATTTAATTATAATTAGAACAAAAGAATTAAAAACTCCATATAACAGTAGTAGTCGATCCCAAATCCTTGGCCCACAACCCGGTGCTTACGCAAGGGGGAGGATAAGGAATACTGAGAAAAGAAAAGAGGAAGTTATTTAATAAAATGAATAAAAATAAATTCTGGAAAAAAAGTACTTACTCTCAAGAAATTAAGAATGCTTAAATAAATCATAAAATAATCTTTTTCTCCACAGTTCCAGTCATAAGGTATCCCATGAGTTTTTTCAGCCCAGTCTTTAACTTCAGCACGCAATCCCATAGGAATTTCACCTAGAAGTAAACAATAATTTTTTTTATTGTTGGAATTTTTTTTTTTCTTATTAAAGCATTAAAACTAAATTTTTGATACAACAGCCAATGAATAAATCACGGCCTGCCGGACGGTGATTTTTATGGGTAGCAATATAAAGTTGTCGTCTTAATTCTGACCTTCAATAATAGGTGCTTTAGTGACGGTGTGGCGTATTAAAAAAAATCTGGTGTGAAACACTCACACAACTTTCTCTTACTCCAGTTCTCAAAATTATAATTGACAAAGGTTACAGTTTGTGCACCAACTTTAATAAAATTTGTCGAAAACTGAAAGAAACTATTCAGTAAAAGCGCACTTCCGGTTTACTTATTTCCTTCAAACTGGGAATTTTGGCCATCTATTTATTTCTAATTAATTTCATTTGGATGATAGAGTTGTATAATCAAGTATGATGCCACTTTAGAGGAAACTGTAACCCTACCCCCTCTCCTAAAGTGCCCTTAAATGAATTTTTCCAGAGAAATGTTTCATATAAAAGTTGTAGATCTTTGAATGTTTAGTTTATATGTGAGGTTTCAAGAAAATCGTCAGGGCTATTTTTGAGAAAATCGCAAAAAAGTGAAAAAATCATTTAGTAAAGTGTTAAAACAAAAGCACTTCCGGAACCCGATTTTCCTCAAACTCGGAATTTCAACAACATATTTAATTCTAATTAACATTATTTAAATGATCGAATTGTGCAATAAACTGAAATAGCACTTTAGAGGAAAACCTAATCCCACCCCTCCCCCAAAAGTGCCCTTAAATGAATTTTTCCAGAGAAATGTTTCAAATAAAAGTTGTAGCTCCTTGTATATGTAGTTGATGTACCAAGATTAAAGAAAATCGTTGGAGCCATTTTTGAGAAAAACGAAAAAAGTAAAAAAAACAGCTAGTAAAGTGGTACTTCCGGTTGAGGAATTTTGACAGATAACGCACAGTCAGATTGCATGGTGATACCTAAACGGAATATCAAGTTTTAGCTTTCTACGGTTTTTCGTTTTTGAGCTGTGCTGTTCACAAACACACAGACACACACACACACAGAGACCACTTTTTTGGACTCAGAGGACCTCAAAACGGATATTTCCGGTGAAAACTCAATATCGAAAATTTGACACGATTACAATACTTCCTCTTACTAGGAGTAAGAGAAAGTAATAAGTAAGCTTATAGCTGATTACTTTTGTCAAAAATTGAAATCTGAGATTTTGCGTAGAGACGAAAGCACTAAAGGCATTAAAGAGCTAAGCGCTTAGATAAACACTATCAACTTTAAAATTAGAAAAAAGGCGATGAATTTAAAGATTCATCCATTTGTAAGCTAACTAAGGGCAATGTTACACAAGACATTGGCTCTGTCTGGACGATTGGTAACTGTCAAATTCTCACATAAGGTAGCTGAAAGTCGGGAAGCACCCAGCACTTCAGAATCATTAATAATAAACAGAGCATGGTGGGCCTTGTTGTTAAAGTGTAATTTTTAAAAAATCGGCTGAGAGAAGCACCTTTCTAAGTGGTCAAAGTTGAGAGGTATGCGAGATTTGCTGTAACCGGTTCCCGCTAAGATTCTGTTGCATATGGCGGCATTGTGTGACTTTCCTCGAAATATCATAGTGAAAGCTATATTTTATTATTGAAACCGGGGGCGGGTGTTGGTGTAGTGGTTGTGATTATGGACTTGTAAGTGGGAGGACCTTAGTTCGAGTCCCGCGTATAACTGCTAAATTTTATATTGGTATGAAAAATGTTAACAGTAAAGTAGGTGCTTCCCCTTCCACGACACATAATTTGGTAGTTGGACGTTAAGCCCGCCTGAAAAAAAAGGCATTACTTTACTTTTTTTTAATTGAAACCGAATGCTGTGTTTTATCTGAAAACTACTAAAGGTAAAGCTTTCATACTCATGCTGTTAGTTCATACAGCCTTAACAATAATTTCAATCCAATATGGTTGCGCTAGTATTCTTTGACCTATATGTTTACGCATTAATTAGTGAAATAGGTCAGTAGGTTAGTTGTTATACTTGGTTAGAGCATGTTGTTACAGTGTTACAACTTGCCACACTGCATATCTTAAATCAAATCACGGCAGATCTTAAAAGAAATAAAGCCAAAAACGAGAAAGTTGGCAATTCTAACGAAAAGAGAGAATCTGTCTACAAAGCAGCGAACAAGAATAAAAAAAAATAATTTGCCAATATCAAGTTCCGGCGAAGAAGAAGAGGACTGGCTGAACTGTCTGAAACCATGGTCACACTCAAAAGGTGGAGAATACATGCAGTGCAAATGATGGGCCCATTCAAAATGTGTTAAAAATGACCCAAGATATATTTGCCACAATTGTAATTCGGACCTAGAAATGGGAAGTGACTGTGAATAGAAAGAGAATGATTGTTCAAGCATTTAAGTTTGTAATAATCAGGCTGCTATTATTATTAAAATAAAGATCTGATAATTTGTTTATTGAACATATTTCAATTTTCAGCAACTTTGAGTGCAACATACAGCAATTAAAAAACATAACTGAAATTTGTAACAGCAACCCCCTCCCCCTCTCCTCTACCAATACGTTACTAATAAATAAAAAAAAAATGAATAGAATGTTTGTGAAATGGAATTTGTCTATTTGAGGATGTTAAATTTAAGTTTGTACAACTAATTCCGTAGGTCTAGGTACAGTGAGCATAAATTGGAGAGATATGTAATGACATGGCAAGGTCATAGCAATGTCAAAACTTCACAACACATAACAAAAGAAAGAATAATTTATAACTAGTGGCCTAGCCGGCCGCTGTCTTCAAGACAAGGCCGCGGCCAAACAAACAAAACCAAGGGTCAATACTTTACATCAAAGCAAGCACCGATAAGCTGGCCACTGACCTAAATCGCTGGTCACCGAACTAACCAAGGTCGCACACTAGGACAGATGTCTTGATGTGAGAATTGCTAACACTGATATAAACTTCGCCCCATTGGAAGAGGGGATGATTATACTTAAGTACGTCTTCAAGATCATTATACGAGCAGCAGTTCCGCGTCCCGATACAGTTTTTATTTATACTTATTTCCTTAGTTGTGCACCTTAGTTTATTTATTTTAATCATTCTAAATTATTAGCTATTTATCTCCTATTTATTTTAAGTATTTCTTGTTAATAGTTGCCATTACTCACGTTTAAATTATTGTACAAATACAGTCTATTTTTATAAATTCAGTGTTAATAATTCGAACATTAACTTCCAAAAATCTCTAAACTAACTTCCGCCCTCTTCAAGACATCTACTACATACCATAGGTATCACAATAAACGATTCCACTACAGATATGTAAGAATTGTTAGATTGGGTGCGACTGGTAGAAATCCCCGGCGATTCAGTGGTGCAGCGAACCAACCCTAACGCCCACATCGTGGGGGCTGGGCAACGTGGCACCTGGGTTTCTCCGGTGTCACGGGTAACTAGGGATCTGGCGGGTCAACGATTACCCCCCCGTTGACCTCCTGTTTCTTTTCCTACCCTCCTGTTATATCCTTGATTACCCCATCCTGTTTCGACATCCGGCTCAATCCTAGAGTGTCATGCGACCCGTGCCTATGAGATGGTTGGACCCGGAGCCTAAACCCGGGGTCGTCACGGAGCCTCTGGGATAACAGGCGCCCTCCCAGAGTAAGTTGCCTTACCCGGTCATTGCAGGGCTCTCACCGGGTGGATCTCACTTTCCCAGCTACTCTTGGGAGCAACATGGAGCAGCATTTAGATTTAAATTTAAATCAAGGACCTATGGATATGCCGGCTCGGACCCCATTTCCGAGGCCGCCACACACCTTCCCCGGGGATTCCTAAGGGTGTCATCTCTAGAGGAATTTGATGACATGTCAGATATGGACATTCTTGTAGACCGTCTGTCAGGCGCGTCCAACAGGTGGGTGCAAATGTTAGTCGGACAGGGCATTGATCTGGTAGTCACAAGACGATCTTTGATCAGGGAGAACTTCGCACTACAACTAAACGAAAGGGCTCAGGCCGAAAAGATGCCGCGTTCGGAGGAAGGCACCCAGAAAGCATCGCTGTCTGCGAGAAGGGCAAGGCCTCGTATCTATGGGTAGGCTTTGTCCTCGAAGAGGGTTGCGATTGCCGCGGCCGATAACCCGGACACGCAGTTGGAACCGGAATGGCTTAAAGCCATCAAAAATTCCCTGCTGTCCACCGTGGAGGCCTCTATGGAAGACCGTCAGGTGCGTTTCCTTAAATGCACCCATAAATCAGGGGATCTCCTACTTACTTGTGCTGACAAGGAGAGTGCGTCCTGGATGACGGAGGTCGCCCTTACGCTGCAGCTCTTTCGACAACCTCTTCCCAAAGGGGCTGCCCTCAGAGTCCTGGTGGGGGGACGAGGTCCCGAAGCCGGTGACGTGCTCGGCTTGTGGCGAACCAGTGGAGGCAGAGAAGGTTGTCAGCCTCTTGAGGTTTGGCAATCATGCTCTCAACCCCGGCTTGTGGGCTGTCATGGGATGTGTTCCTGAGAGCAAGGGTCAGCTCTTCACATTTTCCATTGGAAGAGAGTCCCTGGAAGTCCTGAGGAGTCTGGATATGGCTCCATTCTTTGGTGTCGGTAGCTGAAGTTCCGGACCAAGGATAAACCAGGCGACGAGGATGGAGTTGGGACTCCTTCCGCCGAGGCGATCTGCCTCGGGGTCCCCTCCATTTCTATGCTGGTGCGGGCCCCCACGGCAGATGTTCCGACGACGGGGGCTGCGCACCTAAGCCCTCAGCCGGCCATAGGGCTTGCTCCGCCTACTTCCCCAGTGAGGGTGAGTATTGCCCGCCGGAGCTACTGTGAGATGAAGAATCTCCCGCTCCTCAGGGGATATGATGCACCGCACACCACACAGCATGGGGGAACAGCAACTGCAACAGCAGAGGTCAGTCCCTTTTGGAATTTATCTATGGTAAAGGGTTCCTAATATCTAATTTAGGTAGGGAACCCACTTTTGTTGCGGTGTCCAGGAGGGAGGTGTCGGATTTGACCTTGACCACCCATAGATTGAGTGATGACATCACGAACTGGCATGTGTCTTCGTAAAGATCTTGCTCTGACCATAGGCACATTCGGTTCACCATCCGAATATTAAATTTAAATCAAGAAACCTCCCCCGTTGCAACAGATATCATTCCGGAACCCTCAGGAGACCGACTAAGAAGGATTTGTGAATTCCCTTAAGAATAGAGTAGCACAGGGATCCCTGACGGGAGAGGGGTGGAGGGTCTTGAGCGGACAGAAGAGGAGGTGCAGGAGGCTATAACCACGGCCTTCCAAGAAAACTGTCCGGAAAGGTCATGGCCACAGAGGGGAAAGACAGTTTGGTGGAACAATCATGTTGAGAAACTGAGAGCTGAGGTGAGGAGACTGTTCAATAGCGCCAAAGTTACCAGAACTGGACCGTCTATCGGAATGCCCTCACGCAGTAAAATAAAGAAATTAGGAAGGCCAAAATACGTTCGAGGAGGAGGTTTTGCGAGGAAATGGAGGACTCTCCATCGTGAGCCAGAATCCACAGAGCGTTGGCCGAAGATGGGTCTGCGAAAGAAGTGGGGTCCCTCGGGAAGGAGGACAGAACCTTCACTGTCTCCGAAGAGGAAAGCTTAGAGCTCCTCGCGGAGACGCACTTTCCAAGTTCATCCCGACTTATAGGCCCAGAGGTGGCGGGGAACCCCTCCTCATAGTCGAGGACTGAAAACTCGCCACACTCATAACGACGTCAAATAAGGTCAGGTGGGCCATCAACAAATCCCAACCTTTTAAATCCCCTGGGATGGATGGGATTTACCCGGTCTCTTACAAAAAGGTCTAGATATTCTCTTACCGTACCTGTGCAGAATCTTTAGGGCATGTATAGCCCGAAGACATACACCGGTACTATGGCGTAGTGTCAAGGTGCTCTACCTCCCCTTGGTGGGTAGCGTGTCTGACCTTTCGCCAGGCTCGTACAGACCGATTATCCTATCCTCTTTCCTATGCAAAGCTCTGGAAAGATTGGTGGACAGATATATTAGGGATGAGGTTCTATGTTTAAACCCCCTAAGTGCCCGCCAATACGCTTATTAACCAGATAGGTCGGCTGAGGCCGCACTGGATGATCTTAATGGGCTGCTATCAAAATCCTTGGAAGAAAAGGAAATTGCGGTAGCCACCTTTTTGGAAATTGAGGGCGCACTCAATAATGTCTCCCACACCTCGATCGTCAACTTTCTCTATAAAAGAGGATTACCAGCAGCGTTATGCGGCTGGGTGGAATCTGGCCTAAGTAATCGAATCAACATTTCTACAATAGGCCAGACCACCTTTAGGGTGAAAGTTGGGAGGGGGTGTCCACAGGGAGGAATAGACCCCCTCCCAACTTCCCCCTCTGATGTGGACACTGGTCTTTGATGACCTCCTCCACCTGGCGGATGTCTTTGATCTCCTCAAAGCATCTACGGATGGCTTTGAGTGCCTAGGCTACGCAGACGATTTAGCGATTGTGGTAAGAGGTAAACACTACTATTATCGCAGAGCGGGTGCAAGCAGTTCTTAACTTAGTCAGGAACTGGTGTAGGAGGAGGACTTGATCATAAACCCCCATAAAACCCTAATAGTTCCTTTCACATTACGCCACAAGTTAGAAGGCCTTAGACCACCATCACTTGGGCACACTCCGATTCCATTTGCGATTGAGGCTAAGTATCTTGGTGTTACTTTTGACCGCAGACTCATTTGGAATCAACACATTGACAATATTTCACACAAGGCCAATGCGTCATTCAGTAGGTGCAGATGGCTTTGTGGGAGAAACTGGGGTTTGTGCCCAAGTTTGACACTCTGGATCTACACTAGGATCATTAGACCGAGGGTCACATATGGGCGGCGGAAAGGCTGGGTGGGATCCAAAGGCAAGCATGCCTGGTTTCCACCGCGGACCATGAAAACCACTCCGACTGCGGCGTTGGAAGTCCCCCTCATTTGCCACCACTACACATCCTCGTTCAAGGCGATACATACATGGGTTCAAGGCGAATGGGAATACATAGGCTTTTGCAGGGGCCGCCTCCCATCATCGCTAGGCACGATCGTAATAACCAGAGGTTGATTGAGGAAATCAAGGCTGACCATCTTGGAATACCAACTGATAGGATGGTTCCTAGGAATCATTTCGAAAGGAACTTCCAAATTATTATACCGAGCAGAGGTGAATGGGACTGTGACCCCCCCTGTTCGGTAACTCGATCTGGTATACAGACAGGTCCAAAACACCGACTGGGGTCGGAGTCGGGGTCTATGGGGACAGGCCTAAATTTAAGATTAAGGCCAGCCTAGGGAAGTACACCACGGTCTTTCAGACTGAAGTCGTGGCGATAAAAAACTCTGCGCTAGGGAGATTTAAGGCAAAGCATAGTGGGTAGAAAGTGGCCATATCCTCCGATAGTCAGGCAGCCTTGAAGGCACTTTTTTCACACCAAATAGTCTCAAGACTGGTGTGGGATAGCCTATTTGCCCTATCCGAAGTGGGTACTCGGAACAACCTGACACTCGCCGGGTGCTGGGACATGCCGAGTTTCTGGGCAATGAAAGGGCGGATGCCCTAGCGAGGGAAGGTTCGCGGATACCTTTATAGACCCCGAACCCTTCTGCGGCTTGTCCAGGAGGTTTATTCAAACTACTATCAAAGGTAGGATAGAAGAACAGCGTCTGCTTTGGTGGGAGAAAACACCAGGACAGAGGCAGGCAAAGCTCTTTATCAAGAGACATTTGCCTAAATTTACCAGAGATCTACTCAGCCTTACCCGAAGGGATATAAGGCTAATTGTGGGTCTACTCACAGGGCATTGTAGGCTGAACTTGCAGACAGTGCGGTACGCCGATTCTACAAGGCAGCGGAAGAAACCCCGGCGCATATCCTCTGGAGTGCGCCGGCCTGGCGAGGACAAGGTTTCTTCAATTGGGGACAGGCCATTCCGAAGCTATAAGCTTCATGATGGAGCCACTCTCAGCTTTGCTAGAACTGATTAGGAGGGCAAAACTGGGGGTTGTGCTATAATTAAGGGGATCCTCAATATACCTCGTCTTGTAGGTCGCAATGGAATGAGGCTAATCTAGATTGGGATACACATAGGTCGCTATTACACTTTCTCATACACAAAAAACAACAAAAAATACTGGTTTTTAGCGTAATAAATAAGACACCTATGGACGAGTTTTAATGAATTTTTAAGAAAACAAAACCAGCTGGTTTGTATTAAACGGTAACTCTGCAGGAGAAAGTGAAACAGCCGTTAGGGATCCAGCCGCCTGTGCATATATTTCATGCAAACGTCAAGAACAGTGTATTTTGCTGGTCATATTATCACTAAATTTTATCAAGATATGTTCTTGAAGATGGGTAAATCCGCGAAACCTGTCCAATGATCACCAACTGAAGCAGGCTTTGTCGAAAATATATGCGATAACATGGATAGCGTTAGGGAGGCTTCTATGTCCAAATAGACTTGGACTTTGCAGGCGATCCTTTCTAAAAATTTACACCTAAAAACTTCAAGCATTATTAAATCATTTTAAATACTTACATAGTTAACAATTTTACATAGCCTAGAAAAAATTACCTGGATCTACGAAGAAATGTAAAGTTCTCAAAAGTCCATCGCACAAATTAAACTCTGAAAGTGCTATTTCTGCCATTGAATAATAATCACCTTGTGACTTATAAAAATAATTTACATGGCACAAATAAAACTTATGGGTTAACAAAGCTGTAAATAACAGTATACATTAAATAAATTTCTTTACAAGATAATATGTAAATTAAAACAATTAATAATTCTAAACAATGTTTCAAATTTACAACTTTATATATAAAATTTTATTTACTTGTTTTTCGATTTAAAGACTGGACAGTGTTTCGAATTGTTTGGAACATTATATTATTAGGTTCTTGTTTCACCCTAGCTTCGACATCTATGTACGCATGACCAAATGAATTGAAATTATGCCGCCCAACTTCATTGTCTACTTTAGCAAGACTAGCTTTTTTATGATAATGTTGTCTTTCTTCAATTGTCATATTCTTAAAAAAAAAGAATAAATAAAAAATTAAAAAAAGACAATGGAGCAATTGCACATTTAAAAAATAAAATTGACCAATGACAGGCACTGAAAGTGGAAGTCGACGTCTCAATTGCACTATACTCTTCGATAATGTAAGAAAATCCAAAACCGATCAGATTAAAATAAATTAAGCATACTATTAGCTCTGATTATCCAGAATTTCAGAGTCTATAACCTTTATGAAACGTATTTTGTCATGGCTAATTAAACCGGCTTTTTAAAAGCGGCCCATTTCAATCCATGCTCAGTGCAACACATTTCTCTTAGACGAAAATGAATAGTGATTTATTTGTTAACATGTTTTGCGTGGCCTAGTCAACAATTAAAGATATATTATATCCCGATAATAATGGAAAATGATGTAAACTGCTGGTGTCTCGGCTACTAAGCTCAGCCAACTAGATGTTGTCAAGAATAAAAGTATGACTGATTATTATAATCAGAGTAAACACAGAATTCAAGCAATAGAATAGCAAGTTGTGAACAGCTTACAAAGAAAAGAGAATTACTTTGGTGAAAATTGCTAAATCTGTTCTCAGTGCTGTTGAGTTAATTCAAATAAAGCTTTTCCTCTGAAGTTTTTGTAGAAGACTACAAAAGAACTCTAGAAGTGACTTAAAGTATACAGATACAAAAAGTATTGAACCAATACAAATAAATTTTCTTTTCAGTTTTTTTTTTCTATTTAAATCGCCTCAAGACTTATTTTGAAATTATTTCGCACGAGATAGGAGTTTTGAAAAATTGTAATATATAAGGGTAGGGACAATAATATTAGGCAACGTGAGAAAATTCTGTGTTTTTTCCCATTGTAAATATCTTAGCAACTTCCATAATACCAACATCAAAAATATAAAAACTAAGTTGAAATGATTCTAATCTAATTGTGTTATCTTGAGAATGACCTGGTCGAAAGCTCGATCCTGTATAATAAAGTGTTTTACACATTACGTATCAAAACTTTTTGTCAAAACAAAGTTACAGTGTTTATCACACTTGCGGACATTTTTTAAACAGATAAGTCTATTTACTAATCAGCTGATATATAGATTACATACAGGAAATATATGATAACATAACATAAAGTAACATCATATGATTTAATGAAATTAATAATTAAAAGGAATAGAGAAATCTAAATGTTTTTGTAGAGCCCTCATGCAGTAAATAACCTCATTAATGTAATTATTGGTCTTTCATTGTCTGGCTTTTGATGTATACATCATTTGTTTTTCTCTTTACGTTATTAAATAAAACTGAACCAAGGCTCTTAAATAGGAAAATAAGAGCCTAATCTAATTAATTCCAAATAATTAATTGAATTTCTTAAATCATAAAACTGAAATTCCCATCTTTAATAAAAACATACGAAAATGATAATTAAGGAAATGGTAATAGTATAGCATGAATGCTAACAAATTAATGATAAAAGTAAATAAGATTAATAAATATATATATATATATTTACGCTCCAAATCGGGTTGGCCAATTTTAGTACATCTTGGAGATCCATAAATTTTCTACCTTTTGCTTCCTCTTTTTCTTTTACTTCCATCATAAAATAATAAAAACCACTTTTTCTAGCTTTTTTACTTGATTTCGGTGCCATAGTCTGAAAATACATAATTAATTATCAGAAGAATTGTTAGTGTAACAGAATAAATATCATGGCATAAAATTAAAACAAAAAACGATCATAATAATCTTTAATGTTAAATAACCAACCTCTGTTCGGTGGAATTCCAAACAAATACTGATATAAAATTACAAAGATTTACTGAAATAAGAATGGCGTTTAGCAACACAACAGCGCGCGCTAAAATGAAAAGTAACAAATCCTATTGTAGAACAAGAAAATCGATAGTACATAAAATGTATCGATTAGGCAGGTTGGTAAGAGTGATATTGTATGTAGATGGGCTCGGGGTAGCGCGTAATTTTTCTCACTGTATATTATATTATAGATATATTTTATTATGCACTATTTATTTTTGTACTAAGTGCGTAATTAAGTGTGTGTCGTGTAATTAAAACTAAATTTAATTATAGAACTTTCATAACAGAACTTTGTTTTACTGCTATCATTTATTTTTTGTAATATTAAATAACCTATTAAAACTTGTGTGTTGGTTTGCATTTCTTTAAATTCCATTTTGATCTACATATTTAAGTATGTTAAATAAATAGTAGCAATTATTTTATTTTTTTAAATTTAATCATCCACAGATATTCAGAAGTGGCAGAACGACACAATGAACTGTGTAAAAATAAACAAAACAATTTTACAAAACGAAATAATTTTTTTTATATTATAGTCTCTAAAAATTAATTGTAGAGTATCCTAAAATCTTTGCTTGGCGCTCCAAACCCCGTCATAATCATGCAAACAAGTGATTCAGAGCAGTATCTTAACATTAAAAATACTGATTCCAGGTCTCTTTCGGTGAAAACCGACGCGGAAAGTCCCGTCACCCCAAGTGAGGATGGAGGTGGTAAAGAGTGGGAGGGCTTGAAGGGATGATAATTTTTGTAGGGTGGGTGGGGGTTGAATAATACTTATAAAATGATGTGTTCAAACTAGAGTGCATAGTTTTAATTACCAACTATAGTAATAAGGTTATAAGAGCTGTCTTTCAGGTCTACATAAAAAAAGTGAGAGTAATTAAAAATACATAATAAACAGTATAAGTTTTACCGAAAATTTCTTGCCCATCTAACATTAATAAATGGAGTACAGATCAAAGTAAAGCGTTTTCAGGTTGAGCAAAAAATAGGAAAAAAACTAAAATTAAAAAATCTGGTATGAAACACTCCACAACTTTCTCTTACTCCAGTTCTCAAAATTATAATTGACAAATATTATAGATTGTGTACCAAATTTAACGAAATTCGCCGAAAACTGAAAAAAACGGTTAGTAAAAGCGCACTTCCGGTTTACTAATTTCTTAAAACTCGGATTTTTGGCCATCTATTTATTTGTAATTAATGTTTGGATGATTAGAATTGTATAATCAACTGTGTAGCACTTTAGAGAAAAAACATAACTCCACTCCTCCCCTAAAAGTGCCCTTAAATGAATTTTCCCAGAGAAATGTTTTTAATAAAAGTTGTAGATCTTTGCATGTTTATATACGAAATTTCAAGAAAATCGTCGGAGCCATTTTTGAAAAAATCGCAAATAAGTAAAAAGTCCAACTAGTAAAGTGGTACTTCCGGTGAGGAATTTTGACACATAACGTATTATCAGAACCCATGATGATACCTAAACGGAATATCACGTGACAACTTTCTACGGTTTTTGGTTTTTGAGCTATGCTGTTCACATACATACATACATACATACACACACACACACACACACACACACACACACACACATACACAGACCATTTGCTAAAAACCACTTTTTTGGACTCAGGTGACCTCAAAACGGATATTTCCGGTGAAAATTCGATATCGAAAATTTGACACGATTACAATATTTCCTCTTACTAGTAGTAAGAGAAAGTAAAAAAAAATGTAAATAACAGAATATTCATAGAATTTATGAAATATACATATACGTATATTAAATCTGATCTGTCTTTAACAAGCAAATACATGTATTGATTTTGTATTTGTCCGCAATCTCCATCAACTTGTCTGTCACAATTATATATAACTTATTTTAGTTACCATAATCCTATTCTATGTATAACCTATGACAATGCATAAGTACGAACAGAAGCACATGTTTAAAAAAAATAAAAATAAACTTATAGATTTTAATTGATAATCACCATGTCTTTTTGCTGTTTACAGTAGCTATAAACGACAATAAAATATTTTTATTAGTCAATGTTTGACTTTTTAGTGAAAAATCGGTAACAGTTTCTTTTCAATTCTAACATTTTGGAATTCTTTTTTTTTTTACTTTATATATTGTAAGTACAAATTACTTTCTCTTACTCCTACTAAGAGTTGTAATCGAGTCAAATTTTCGATATCGAGTTTCCACTGGAAATTATTGAGAATGACCAGATATAAGCAAAACTTCCATTCTAATAGTGAACCATGATAGTGTGACTATTTTAAATATCATACATAAATTAAGGTGTTTACATAAACAAAATTAGATTGGAAAAGAATTTAGTAACTTAACGTTACAATTAATTGGACTGCCTTATTTAAACGATGATACTTCACTCAAGATTACTAAACAAAATGTGAATTACATTTCTTACATATAAGTAAAGTTTAAGAAGGAATTGAATTCTAAAAAGAGCTTGTCTAAGTGATATAATGCATTAATATTGAAAGCAACTTAATGAAGAAAGTTCTCAATTCTTATTAATGAAGGTTATTTCAATTAAAATCTTTCATAACTGTCAGCTTTTATTATTGCACAAGTTCTTTGTTTTCTGTACTTCATTATTAAATATGACGGAAAATTTTGTTTGTGAATGCGTATATCTGTTTATGAAATTCTTAAAATTTTCATTCATTTTCGCTGAGAGGAAAGCTTTTAATTTTAAGAGAAATTATTTTGAATTTTTGGGGAAAAACCATATAATCATAAGATTTGTTTTAAACTTTGATTTGAATTCAGATATTGATATTATTCAATTCTGTTGAAACTTTTATTGAAAAAGTATTGCAATAAGATTAAACGAGGAGAATTATATCATCTGGTAGCAAAGTCTGCAAAATATGGTATGTTTCAATTTCAAGTTGGACCAATCATTACGAAACAATTTTGTTTCATCAGTTTTAGTGAAAAGAATTTAAAATGAGCTTCCTAAACCATCAGTGAGTTGTAGCAAAATAATATGTTAATACGTACTTTAATGTCCGGTTAGAGCCGGAAGTAGGTTCTTCTTTTTTAAAGTTGTTTTCAATTTTTATAGTCATGGTTGTTATAATAGGATTGTTTTCAATTCCCAGATTATTCAGGATTCCTTCATTGTTCCAGTTCCAATTAAAGCGATCTTCTTTATACTATCGTGTCAGGGAAGTCTGGATTTTCAACACTCTCGTAGAAGGAAAAATCCAAGATTCCTTTTGGAGTGTCCCAAGCGTTTCTTGTGACTCGGCCGTATCAGTGAATATCCATCATTATAGCCTGCCAGTTGGGCCTCTAGTGATGGATCCAAGAAATTATATCTATTTTAATTGAAGAAAATTATGAGAAAAATGCGAACTTGTTAGCAAAAACGGTAACCCAGGTAGAAGAAGTCCTGTTACAGGAAGAGTTCATGAACCTTGATGAGCTCATGGCCTTGTCCACCCTTGCCAGTTACCTCTTCATCAGCAACACTAGCCAAGCAGTGTTTGCCAATCAGCCTACCACCAGAGTAACGCTCACCCACTCAAGCAGCGTTCGCTCGAGAAGAAGACGTTCCATCACCAGAGAAATGCTCACATTCAAGCAGCGTTCGCTCCAGAACATGATGACTGTAGTCTAGTATACACGACTACCTTGCAGAGGTTACACACACGCCTCTCACCATACCAGAGGATAACCTTCAAGCCTCGACAACTCGAGATTACTTCCCAAATTTTTCGTGCCGAAAAATTTCTCCAGGAGGGGGGATAATATGATGGATGCAACATATTATTTCTATTTTAATTGAAGAAAATTATGAGAAAAATGCGAGCTTTTTAGCAAAAAGGGTAACCCAGGTAGAAGAAGTACTGTTACAGGAGAGTTCATGAACCTTGATAGCATTGTCTACCCCTTCTTCTCACAGGGGAAGATTTGAACGAACAATTAGAGGACATTCCTTCAAAATAGTCTACAACAGACTTTCAAGCAGTACACTTGTATCGCTCTCTTAGAATCAGTGGCAGTTTCACAATATATTAATAAGTTTATACATACCTTGCAAATAACTTGTAATTATTATTTTAATAGAATATATTTAATGTTAGCAGTGGTGACTACTTTCTTATTACTAATACTTCTCTCTTTAACATATATACTCACCAGCCCTTTTACAAAACCGCTCGTGCTACAGAAGCTACCACTACAAACATACAACAACTCAACACACCAAAAACATTTCATCTACATACTGTTTTTGTGCCTCATTCAACATGCAGTCAACCTCTCAGAAATTGCTGGTCTTTTCCTTATGTAAAGTTAAAATATTTTCCTTCTAGCGCTGAGTAAATGACTAAACCTGCTTGAGATAAGTGAGAAAAGAGTTCTAAATCAGTGCTCCGCAATCTTTTCTTGCCCACGGCAAAACAAAGTTCTTCCACAAATTTCGCGGCACACCAGAAGTCAATATGTATATATACAAAATAGTATACAATACATGTTACATAATTTATTTTTTCATTTGCTACATATACATACATAACTTAAGAACTATATTTATATAACATAATGGAAAAAAATAAGGATAATTAATGTGATTCCTGAGCTTCGATATTTGTTGAGCCGATATTCGGCTCAATATTTGAAAATGCAATCTGAAGTTCTTGATCAAGACCTTTTAAGCTCGACCGTTTATCATTTTTAATAAACATTAGTTTTGAAAAACTTTTCGTGAAACAGTTCGTTACACTTTCTCTGTCCTTTTTTACTTTTTTCTAAAAGGAACAACACATACAAATAATTTAATTTAATAAAAAAAGCTAAATCCATACTAATTCTCTAATATTCTATTCTACACAGAAGAAAAACACACGTAAGGTGTGTAAATTAAGTAATGAGACTGATTTTTTATCTTTTTTTTATTCAAATAAAATTACAATTCAACATTGTCCCCTTCAAAGTAACTACCATGGGAAGCCACACAACGCTGAAGACGATTCTTCCATTCGTCATAGCAGTGCTGGAACTCGGATACTGGAATAGACTTCAGTTGGTCGGTTACGGCTGTTTGAATATTCTCCAATGTTCCAAAATGACGTCCCTTGAGGTGATTTTTCAATTTGGGGAACAAAAAAAAGTCACATGGACTCAAGTCGGGTGAATAAGGAGGCTGAGGAGCCACAGGAATGTTATTACTGGCCAAATACTCATTAATAGAAATCGCGGTGTGAAAGATATTTCGGAACCATTTTTGCACAAATTTTTCTCATCCCAATTCATTAGTCAAAATTTGATGAACGGTTGTGTGAGTCAAATTCAACTCTTCGCCGATCATTCGGACTGTCAAACGACGATCTGAACGCACGAGATCGCGGATTCTGCCAACATTTTCGTCGGTTCTTGAAGATGAAGGCCTTCCGCTGCGAGGCTCGTCTTCAATTGATTCCCTTCCTTCTGCAAACGACTTAAACCACCTAAAAACCTGTGCTCTCGACAAAACATTGTCTCCATAGGCCTGGCACAGTTTTTCAAACGTTTCCGTTGCACTGTGCCCAAGTCTGAAGCAAAAACCTGATAGCACAACGTTGCTCGTAATTGATGTCACTCATTTTTAAAACGCACTGAAAAAACCTTGCTCACAAAAAAAGTCACTACGGATAGTGCAACAACTCTAGCATTTTCAAATTTGCACGGGACGTGCATCAGATGTTTACTTGCCCTAACACGCATGCGCCGCGTCTCCAGTGTTGCCAGATCGAACACTAGAAAATCAGTCTCATTACTTAATTTACACACCTCGTATATATTAGATATAATGTATTTAATCATTCATCTAACATAATTTATATTAATTGAAGAAAAAATAATTTCAGACTGTATCAAGTCGTGGTGATGAAATACTGTATTTGAGCACTGCAATGTATTCACTGAAGACTAAAGTGGAACAAGACTACGGTCTACCACCTCCGGGCTTTAAAACGGGAAGACAGCGTCAAGCGGCCGTTGCCACAGCAATCTTAACCAGGTTAGTTAGATACATTCTTATTTAGTGTAATTATTTGTTTGTAATTTATTGTTCCATTAATCCTTTAAACATAAGAGAGTATCAATTAGAATCAATTTATTTTATACTTATTAGTGTGGATCTCAGTTGGGATTAAAGTCTCAAGCCAATAAGTGGTCATCATTCAGCAAGACAATTATAGTGTTTAAATTTTTTCAAATGTTAGGAATATAAACCTGTATAGTGGAGTTATGGGGGGTTTGACATTTGAGAAATACCAGGATGAGATATAAGTTGGTGCTACTGACCTATTTATATTGTATGAGAATACAAGCAGTGTAAGGGCTTTGCTCTGTATAATTTTAGAGAAGATTTGGTAGCGTGAGAAGAGAGTGACGGACGGTCTGGCAGAGTGACGGTTTGAGTGGCGATGGTCGTTGAATATTGAAGGTGGTCGAATGCATGTAAATCAGGTTATTTGTGGTTAGGCTGGTTTTTTAAATAGGCGGCTTGATTAGCCCATATTCTCTGTAAGTTCTCCTACCTATGTCCAGATGCTCACCTTAAATTGCCCCTCTACGAGTTGGAGGTAGGGAGACATGTAAGTAAATATGTACGGCGATCTATTACACCTGAAAGTGTACTTCTAAATGCTGAAATAGTTGAAGCCGTTTGCAGAATTTCCTAAAAGTGTTTTTGAATATTTTCGCCAAAATAGTTTTCTCTAGATCAGAGCTTTGTTTATAATTTTTATACAAGCTGGATTAATGTCTACCGAAGATTATAACCTAGGCAGACATTAAGATCATATTTGGGCATATTTGGTATGTAAAGAAATATTCATATATCGAGACATTAGGCGTTTTTAAAAAAACCAGCTTCGCAAATAAAGTAATTGAATTTATTATTCTGAACAAACAGGTAACGAATGAAAAGAGTAGACCCTATATATCTTGATGGAAGATCGCAAATTTTAATTGATCTTCAACAGATCAGATATCTGTTTTGGAATTCTCCTATCCTCTCATTCTAATTTACTTATCAGAGATTTCTTTTTTTTTTCTATGAAAAGCCGCATCATCAGGTTGTCTTAATAACCAATGCGAGGTCACAGATTTGCACAGGGAACAATTAGTTTACCCACACAATTTGCTGAGTGCTCTGTCTATGAAGACAGTCTTCTTTATCAAGAAATCCTGATGGTGGGCGAACACTTGAAACAGATTGGTGGCCACCTATAAAACTGGATATCAAGGAAAAAAATCTCAGAGTTTTTCGAGCTCTGCAGATCCAACCATAACATATAATTTACTTACTCTATCCTTTTTGAAATTATTACGATATGCATGTCAAAAATATTGCAAATTAACAAAATTGCAATGTAAAAACTATTTTTGCTAATACTAACAATAGTTATGTTTAGCCGTTGTTAATCAAACAAGCAAAATATTAGTCTCTTCTTCCTTAACAGTTCCTGAGGAAGGTCATAAAAGGTGTCCGAAATGTCGAATAAACTTTTAAAGATTAAAAAAAAACACCATTTTTCACGAAAAATTCAAACATTGAAAATGTTTCTTTTTTAAATCCTGTCCAGAAAATAATAGTAGTAAACCCAAATTCTTGGATATTGATTATCACTTTTATGAATATGTAGTTTTATAATTTCAACCATACAGATTAAATGTAAAGAAAAGTCAAGAAAAAAAAAACACGCCGAGTTAATTTTAAAACAATAAAACTTTATTGTATTTTCACAAGTTACACATTTATACCAAACACATAGTTTGAATTCAAAATTGGTTACACACAAACAGTATAATTATTGTAGGTAATTGGTTCGACTAGCTCCGTAAATATTCGGCACTCATTCGGGAAGAAGCCATCACGATTTTTATCAAATAACCTCCCATATAACATTTTCAATGTTAAAAGTTTTTCCTTAGCCCTAGCCAATTAATATTTTCCTTATTATTGCTGAAGATTTCGTCAGATCAAATGTTGTCTGGAATTCCCTTGCTAGTTATTATTATTCCCTGGATTATATATTCCATGAATATCTCTAGATTTTGTAAATAAATTCATTCTTATTAAGTATGGTTTAGATTTATGTTTATGGCTTTGTAATTAAGCCGGGAAAAAACCTAAATATTTCGTATAAAAGATAAAGCCTTGATAAAATTTGATTCCTATTTCCCTGGCGACTTGGAAAAAAAGGAAATTACTTCCAAATGTATACAACCAATTTCCTTTTTATTTTTATTTTGTGAATTATATGATTTTATATAAACCGTTATCTTCATAAAAATCAAAAAAATTATTATTTTTAGATGAATTTGATTGGCAAGACCATGTAAGTGTAGTAGCTTGTAAGGAGACAATAAGAAAGATGATATTCCATCCTTGAAAGAACAGTACATATATACTAGTGAATAGAGATGTTGTTAAGGTAGATCAATAAAGTGCTGTAAAGAAACAACCCATGAGTGTTGTGTCTTTGGAGAATTTTACTACATATGGACTTAGATTGTTTTTTTTTTGGGGCCTTGAATTTCGAAGTGACAAGAGATAGACTTCCCAGTAGTTCACAACATACTCTTGGGGTTAATCCCTTGTCCGTGACTCTTTCATCCTTTTTTTTCCCTCCCGGCAAGATCTACTTTCTCTCTCACACATTCCTTCATTCTGCAAAGAAATAAACCTTCCCCCGCCCCCACTAACATTGCATTATCTTGATCTTCCATTCTATTATTCACGCTAAATTGGTATATATTTTTCATTGTCAAAACCAAAACATTATTATTTCATATTTTCATATTTTATATGTAAAGAACTCTAATTTATACTTTGTTCTTGGCGGGCCCACATTGAGTATATTTGTGAGAAGGGGCAGAAGGTTTTCTGGCAGTGTAGGAGATTAGCGGGTAAGACCTGGGGAGTTAATCCCCGAGGTGTCCATTGGATTTATGAAAAGTTGGTGAAGCCAAGGATGCTGTATGCAGCTGTGGTGTGGTGGTCTGGCTCCTTGGTGGGGAGGAATAGCAAAAAGCTGTTGGGAGTACAGCGTACGGCCTGTTTGGCTATTACTGGCGCGATGAGAACGACACCGACGGTGGCATTAGAGATGCTGCTGGGGCTAATCCCCCTTCAGTATGTGGTAGTGGGAGAGGCAATGAAAGGGTACCTCAGAATGAGGTGCAAGGGAGAATGGGTGAGAACCTTCCGGGGGGATCACACTAGGATTGAGGACAAAATTTGGCGAGTAAACCGATTTTTGCTATCCAAACTTGATGAGACGAGCAAGAAATGGGGATTTGAGAGAGATTATGAGATTACGATTGGCAGTATAGGAGATGATAACCTTACGAGGCCAACGGAGTCGGGCAGCGGCATTATTCGTTGCTATTCAGATGGCTCTAGGCAGGAGGGTACTGGCCTGTCGGGGGCGGGAGCCTGGTTTCAGGAACTGGATAAAGAGAGTTCGGTGGCCTTGGGTGGCTTGGCCACTGTTTTTCAGTCTGAGGTGGTGGGCATCATTGAATGCTGCCACCTGGTGGGGGAGTGGCAGGGAGAGTTCAAGGAAGTGCGGATTTTCTCGGATAGCCAAGCCGCACTAAGGGCTTTGAGTAAGCCTTGGTGGAGTTCGAAATTAGTGGGAGAATGTCGGAGGAAGCTCAACGCTTTGGCTCGGAGGGGTAAGGTGCATCTCTATTGGATACCCGGACATGCGGGAATAGAGGGCAATGAGAGGGCGGATCGGCTGGCCAGGGAGGGATCATCATTACCATTCTGTGGTCCTGAACCAGCCCTGGCCGTTACAAAGACGTTTCGCGACAAACAGATTAGACTTTGGGAGACGAGAGCTTTGGAGAAATGCTGGGGGGACACGCAGGGGTGCCTCCAAGCTAAAAGATTTATAAAGGCAGGTAAGCAGAGAATTTCGGAGTATCTCCTGTCTCTCAGTAGGACGGGTTTGAGGACCTTGGTAGGAATAGTGACTGGACACACTTGGGTGTCCAGCCACTTGTTTAACATAGGAAAGACGCGGAGTCCCATTTGTCAGAACTGTGATGACGGAGTTAGGGAAACGGTGTATCACTACTTATGTCAGTGTCCCCGTTTCGCTGGAACTAGGTTTCGTATATTTGGGAGGACACCACTCTCGCAGGATTGTCTGGGCGAGTTGGAGTATAGTGATATCTTGAGATATTGTAGATTAACCGGCAAGTTACCGGGGGAGGCTAATTAAGGGGTTACGGGGGGTACCGGGGGGATAAGAGCCATATAGGCTTAGGTCCCGCGCCTTTGGGCACCCGATAATAATAATAATAATAATAATAATTGTGAGTTTTATGGTAAGTTCCGTGTGTTCATTCATTTCGCTAACAAACCGCTGCTACACATCTCCAAACATCTATTTCCGGTAATTACACAATTTCGAAAATTTGACACGATAGTACGGAATAAGAGCACTCAGAGTAAGATTTTTTTTTTATAAATTTTAGATCCACTATTAATAAAAGAATATGTAAGATTAAAATTTTATTTTGATCAATTTTTGTTAACCATGTTATTATTTATTTATCTTTCCATTTATTTACTCCAATAGTAGGAATTATTGTAATTAGGTGGGAATTTAATTATATTGCATATCTCCATTATTTTAAAAATAAAATTACAGGATGTCAATACTTCCGGTCTTTTCTATTAAAATGGTATATTATTCTAATTTCAACAACACCTTCATATTTATTTATTTATTTATTTTTTCCACCATTTGGAAGAGGAATTATTACCACTTTACTTTAGAATTTTTGGAAATTTTGAACAGCATAGCTCAAAAAACGAGGAATCAGAAATTTGAGATTTTCTCATTAACCGGAAGTGGCTCCATCAATTTTTCTTCAAACTGGCTCCAACATTTTTTTTTACTTTTTTACTTTCTCTTACTCCTAATAAGAAATATTTTTATTTAACCGGAAAAACGTTTTAAGGTTCCCCGGAAAAATGTTTTTTTAGCAAATGGTCTGTGGTGTGTCTGTTGTATGTGAACAGCATAGCTCAAAAACGAAAAACCGTAGAAAGTTGCTTGATATTTTTAGGTATCACCGGGATTTGATAGCGTTTTTGTCAAAAACAACCGGAAGTAACATAGACTTGGAGTTTTTTACTTACATGAATTTCTACTGAATTTTCTGTACAAGTCAGTTATCAACATTTTGCAAAAACATAATGGGCGAACGCCCGAAACCTGTCTACACACACAAAAGATGCATTTCACGGAAAATATCCTTAAATAAATAATTCAAAGAATTCATTGGGTTTTATTTTTGAAATTTCGAGTGAAAAAAAAAAAAAATCATAAGAAGTGGTTTCCGCTTTAGGAATTTTACAATAATTTTTGTGAATCCCATAGTGATATCTAAACAAAAAAAAGTTTAAAATATGCGATTTTTCGCGTTGTTTGATTTCATCTGCGTTTTTAGATATGCTGTTAAATCCAAAACCACAAATACGCACGACCTTTTTAAAAAAAGTTTTTTTTTTTTATCAGGGGACGTCCGACGTTTATTTTCTTTAAACATCGTATATCGGAGGACTACACAGTCGTACAAAGTGAGTTGCTCAATCATTTACCCCTTTTATATTGAAACATTTTGTCCAGCAAAATTCATTTTTTCCAGGGGGTTAAGTTTTTCTCTAAAGTGCTATCACAGTTGATTATACAATTCTATCATCCAAACAAAATTATTAGAAATAAATAGTGGCCAAAATTCCGAGTTTCAAGAAAATTAGTAAACCGGAAGTGCGCTTTACTGAACAATTTTTTTCAGTTTTCCACGAATTTCATTAAATTTGGTACACAAACTATAAACATTTGTCACAATTATAATTTTGAGAACTGAGTAAGAGAAAGTTGTGTGAGTGTTTCACACCAGATTTTTTTTTTTTTTATGTTTATAATATTGTTATTAAAAAATATATTATATGATTCTATCGTCTATTTAATACTAATATGAATCTAATGTGTTAAACAAAAAATATCCGAGTTTGAAGAAAAACGTTATACCGGAAGGCACATCTTTTTTGCCTAATTATATTGCGGATGCGCATATATACATTTTCCGTTATATGTGAAATTTGTAATTAGGTAGTGCCCAATATAAATAATTAAATCAATTAAAACTATGTAAATTAAAAAGTAAGAGAAAGTTTTGTGAGTGTTTAATACCCGACTTTACCAGGGTAATGTAAAATATCTTATAGTCATTTTTCAGGTAACTCACTTTAAGCCTCTGTACGTGGGTCGTGAAGTTTAATTTGTTGTCTAAACTTAGGCCAAAGTATTTGACGTTTTTAGTCCAAGGGAATCAAAAAGTATTGTTGTATTTAATTTGTCTGTTTAGATTATATGTCTACTTTTAGTAAACAATCGTCATTAATTTTGTCATTTTTTTGTTTTGTTTTTACTTTCTCTTACTCCAGTTTTCAAAATTATAATTGACAAATTTTATAGTTTAATGTACCAAATTTAGTGAAATTCGTCGAAAACTGTTCAATAAAAGCGCACTTCCGGTTTACTAATTTTCCTTGAAACTCGGAATTTTGGTCATCTATTTATTTCTAATTAAGTTTGTTTGGATGATAGAAATGATTAATCAACTATGATAGCACTTTAGGGAAAAACATAACCCCACCCCTACCCCCTAAAAGTGCTCTTAAATGAATTTTCCTAGAAAAATGTTTTAAATAAAAGTTATAGACAGTATCTCTTGGTGAATGGAATTCGGTCTTCGGTCCAGACTGAGGTTTATGCTATTCTGTGTTGTGTTTTGGATGAGAGGGTACGTAACACTAACTTAAAAGGTGTTTGTATCTGCTCGGACAGCCAGGCTGCGTTGAAGGCGCTGAGTTCATGCGTCTTCACTTCCAGGTTGGTGTTAGAATGTTCAAAAAGACTGGAAGAGCTTTCTTCTCTGAAGGATGTGCTTCTAGTATGGGTGCCAGGTCACATGGGAATTTTTGGAAATTAGCTGGTGGATAGGTTTGCCAAATTAAGCGCCTCTCTTCCTTTCATTGGTCCCGAGCCTGCTGTTGGCGTGTCTTCTGGCACATGTGTGCCAGGCTTCCAGACATGGACAGCTTCACAGCATTCATCCTTATGGATGAGCTCAGTTGGTTTTCGGCAGTCCAAAATGCTCATCGGGGGTCCGGACAAGGCCATTAGTGAGACGTTGCTGTGTTTTTCACGGAGCGCTCTCAGGCATCTGGTTGGATCCCTCACTGGGCATTGTGGCTTAAAGAGACATCTCTATACAATGGGACTCATGCCTTAAACAAATTGGATCTCATACTGGACATTCTGGTTTAAGGCATGCCGGATCTATTTTGTAGAGTCTGTGAGACAGAGGAGGTAACACCCATCCATCTTATGACTGATTGCTTGGGTTGTGAGGAAATTAGGTTCAGGACCTTTGGTCGGAATAGGGTGTCTGTGGAAGAGCTTAGGCTATTTTCGCTTAAGGTTATTGTCCGATTTATTCGGACTGCGGTGAATCTTAGATGGATTAGATCCGGGTCTGGATTTTTGCTATAGACCCGGCTTGTTGTTGTTTTTCTTGGGGTAGCTATATGGGGCCAGTGAGGCTTTGGATAGCGTAGGGTTTCTCTCCCCACAGACAAATAATAATAATAATTGGATGATAGAATTGTATAATCAACTATGATAGCACTTTAGAGAAAAACATAACCCCACCCCTCCCACTAAAAGTGCCATTAAATGAATTTTCCCAGAGAAATGTTTCAAATAAAAGTTCTAGATTTTTGTATGTGTAGTTTATATGGGAAGTTTCAAGAAAGCCGTTGGTTCCATTTTTGAGAAAATCGCAAAAAAATGAAAAAAATTATTTGGTAAAGTGGTAAAGCACTTCCGGTCATCCGATTTTCTTTAAATTTGGAATTTCAACAACATACTTAATTCTAGTTAAAATTATTTAGATGGCAGAATTGCCTAATAAACTGAAATAGCATTTTAGATAAAAACCTAACCCCACCCCTCCCCCAAAAAGTGCCCTTAAATGAATTTTCCCAGAGAAATGTTTTAAATAAATTTCGTAGCTCTTTGTATGTGTAGTTGATATACCAAGTTTGAAGAAAATCGTCGCAGGCCTTTTTTGAGAAAATCGCAAAAACGTAAAAAAAAATTAGTACAGTGGTACTTCCGGTTGAGGAATTTTGACAGATAATGTACTGTCAGATCCCATGGTGATACCTAAACGGAATATCAATTTTCAACTTTCTACTTCTGAGCTATGCTGTTCACATTCTGGCAGTCTGGCAATTTTGGCGTTTTAATCAATCTAAAAATCAATTGTCAAACAGTCTGAAATCTATATCTGAAGATTTTATAACAAACAATTAAGAAGTCAAGGAACTTTGCAAACATTCTAAGAACGACGAATGATGCTGAAAATATTTTGAAAAAATCAAAAACTCGCGAACTTATATGGTGAAAGAATAGGAAACCCCTGACGCTCACTAGTGTGGCAGTAGGGACCAGGTAAACGACCATTGCTTTAAAGTAGATGTAGATTGTTGTAGGGGATTATCGCACTGCGACCTGAAAGATCTATTGTGTCCCCCCCCCCGGAGCCTTCTCAGTGCACTGCCGGTCTCCAAGCAGTGTTCTCTATCTACAGACAACACTGCTCATCACCGTACAAAGAGTTATAGAGGCTACTAGAAAGAAATAATCTAAGGGCAGCATGCTGGATTCGAACCCGGGACCTCCGCGTTGCTACCACTGAGCTAATCCCTTTCTTCTCCCTTGGCTTACGCCAATTAACTAGGAACGGAGACCCTAGTTTTTGTACTGTGTATGTCCTTGTCTGTAAAGTGCAGAGTGTATGTAGTTTAAGTGTATTGTATATTGTTCTGACGAAGTACATGGAGTACTGAGCTGTGATAACCCGTGGGATGGCTACTCCCCAAGTAACTGCATGCAACAGATTCCTCTTGCAGGCATGCTTTAAAGTAACACTTCAGTACAATGCACGCTTCTACCATATATGTATGTATATTATTAATACACATTAGAAGCATTGAATCCTTCTTTTTCTTTCCGGGGCGCTACAGTCCTGAAAGGATGTGTGCCTCCGCATCCATCGTCCTCCATTACTCTCGATCTTGGGCTCTCAAATGCCAACTATGCACGCCCATACTTCTCAGGTCTGCCACATAAGAGGCCTCCCTCGATGATGTCATCCCCCGGGGGAGTGCCAAAAGCATCCTTCTGGGCAAGCGTTTCGGCTCCATCCGCTCCACATAACCCACAACCTAAGGCGTCCTTGCTTAATGAAGCCTACGAGGTTCGGTTCCTGGTATAGATCTTTTAACACTACATTCGACCTAATCCCCTTCTTGACTGGCCTGTAAAATCTTGCTGAGGATCTTCCTCTCCCAGACATTCAGAGCCGGCTCGTCTTCCCTGGACAGTACTCACGTCTCACTTGCATAATTAACTACTGGTCTTATATACCAGGAGCTTTGCCCATGTAGATAACATTTTAAAGCGCAACATATTGTGAAACGCCTGTTGTGATTCTCACTTTAATGTCACAGCTAACTTTCATAACTGTTCGGTAACTA
Organism: Triatoma infestans; assembly: GCA_011037195.1. Classification (NCBI taxonomy): domain Eukaryota; kingdom Metazoa; phylum Arthropoda; class Insecta; order Hemiptera; family Reduviidae; genus Triatoma; species Triatoma infestans. Next base: position 5,026 of record JAAEAF010006188.1, on the reverse strand, counting down.
CCATTTCTAAATATTTGAAGCCTTTTAACCTTTGCAAATTCATCAACTCTATAAAATATTTTTTTCTTTAGAAGCATTGATAGATTTTTCTAAATTAAAAAAAAAAAAAAAAAATCAGAAGAGACGTGCGACATTACAGATAAGTTTTAGGATTTTTTTTGGAGGGGGGGGGATTTTTTCGAAAAAGACTATTACGATTTCATTTAAACTTAAAAAAAAAGAAGAAAACTAACTATATATTTGCCGAATTTGCTGAATTTGTAGCGTTAAATTTCAAATATTATATGGGGTTGGTTCGATTCCCGTGAAGGCAAAGTCGGTGTTGACCCAGCATCGTGATAAAATGTGGGAAGCTACAGTTAGTAGCGCCCTAGATAGCAAAGGCCGGAATTAAACGGCGTGGGAACTGCGGCGTGCTTATCACACCCTCCCCCCTATTCGAATCGCCGTCTTGCCCCTTCATGGGGTGTTATGCCATAGGGTTTTTTTTCATATGGGATTGGTTCAATAGAGCTTCCTTCTGAACTACAATTTTTACTACCTGCTTGGGTAGATAATTTTCCTCCACACCAACTGTATATTTATGTTAGAAAAAATGAGTTTAAAAAAGGTTAATTTATCATTTTATAAATCATTTTAAAAGCAAGTCATTTTGAATACTTCATACAAGTTTTCTCCAAATATTTGAGGACCCGAAGAGTTGTTGATATACTATCAACCGTAATAGTTATAGGCATTTTTCTTATCAATCAATCTCTAATGAATTATCCCAAACACTTTAAAATTTTTTTATACTTTTTTCATAGGGTGAAATTGGTAGAACCATAAAAAAAGGAATAAATAACTAAACGGTTCTCTCTCATAAAAATTTTACCAACCAAATGATTAAGATAAGTTTAACTATTGAACTTTTAATAGAATTTCAATATTCATTAATTTTTTATTTTCTTTACTTTTTTTTAAATTTTTTTTTGTTTGTTTTTTTTTATGATAAAATCTCTCCTTAATTAGCCGATAGGCGCCTTGTGTACTTTTAACTTCTCCGTGATTTTGCCGGCTGAAATAACTTTTAACTATATCAATAAAAGATTATATTAAAAGTATACACAATAGAAACTAAACTAGGAGAACATGCTTCGCTTCATTAAAAAAAAAAAAAATCAAGTGTGTGAAACAACACAAACTAAAATTTTTATTCAGTTGCTGTGACGTGTATAAATAGACTTGTATTTTGAGAGGGATTATGAGATCAGTATTGGCAGTATAGGGGATGACAACCTCACGAGACCAACGGAGTCGGGTAACGGCATTATTCGCTGTTATTCAGATGGCTCCAGTCAGGAGGGGACTGGCCTGTCAGGAGCGGGAGCATGATTGCAGGAGTTGGATAGAGGGAGTTCGAGGTGGTGGGCATTATTGAATGCTGCCGCCTTGTGGGGGAGTGGCAGGGAAAGTTCAAGGAAGTGCGGATTTTCTCTGATAGTCAGGCCGCACTAAGGGCTTTGAGCAAGCCTTGGTGGAGTTCGAAATTAATGGGAGAATGTAGGAGAAGGCTTAATGCTTTAGCTCGGAGGGGTAAGGTGCGTCTCTAGATACCCGGACATGCGGAAATGAGGGGGATTGTTGTCGGGACGGGATCATCATTTACATTTGTGGTCGGAACCAATCCCTGCGTCACAAAGAAGTTTTCGTTGATAAATAGATTAGACTTTGGGAGTGAGAGTCTTGGAGAAATGTGGGGGGCCACGAAAGGTTTATCTTAGTTTATTCACCGAAGGGGAGGGCAAACCCTACGCTATCCAAAGCCTCCCTGGGCCCACATAGCTACCCCTAAAGAATAACAACCACTGGGACTAGAACGAAAATCCAGGCACAGGTTTTAACCATCTAAGTTTCACCACAGACCGAACGAATCGGACCAAAACCTTAAAAGGACACAGCCTAAGATCCTCTACCGATATCCTATTCCGGCCAAAGGTCCTAAACCTAATCTCCTCACAGCCCAAACAATCCATCATCAGATAGATGCAAGGGTGTTTTCTCCTCCGTCTCACAAACTCTACAAAACGGGGTAGGCATGATGTCCCATTGTATAGAGTGTATCCTTAAACTAACAGAGTTTGAAGGGGTGCCTCCAAGGCTAAAAGATTTATAAAAGGAATAAGCAGGGGAGTTTCAAAGATCTACTGTCCCTAGTCTAGGGAAGGTCTGAGGACCTTGGGGGGATAGTGAGGGGAAACACTTGGGTGCAGTCACTTGTTTAACATAGGGAAGGAAGTCTAGTTAACCATTTGTCAAAACTCGACGACGGGTCAGGGAAAAACTGTGTGTATCATATATGTCAGTGTCCCCGTTTCGCTGGTACTAGGTTACGCGTACTTGGGAGGGCACCACTCTCGCAGGATTGCCTGGGCTAGTTGGAGTTTAAGGATATCTTGGGATATTGTAGACTGACCGGTAAGCTACCAGGAGAGACTAACTAAGGGGAATGATATGGGGAGCATCGGGGGGATAAAAGCCACATACGCTTAGGTCCTACGCCATCAGGCACCCGGCATAATAATAATAATATATATTTCCAACTATGCAACCAGTAGATATGCAGCTTTTAGGAATGAGATAGTATAATAACTCAGCTGAGCAGAAGCTAAGCTGTAGTAGTTACATGTTTAGAGTGTGGCTAAGATGTAAACAAAAAAACAAAAAAAAAACCTGCTTCACCGGTCATCGACCGGTTTCGAGGCGTTCGCCCATCTTTAGGATGCGTTTTTCAGACACTGTGACAACAAAGACTTGCACAGAGCAAATTCAGTTTACACACTGACAAACATAAAGTGTAAGGACTATACACTGAGAGGAGAATAAGGTAGCGAGAGAATAACTAAGAGAAAGACAGACTGGCTGAGTAATTAGAAAGTAAGTAGATTGTTGTTTGCTGACTGGTGTGGAAGACTGTTTTCTTAGTATAGATCCTCTATATATATATATTATCTTATATAGATATATAGGGTATCCCAGGATATATGGTACGAATTTTTATCGGAAAACTAGCTAACTATAAACAGTGTCAGTGTGTAAACCTGAATTTGCTCTGTGCAAGCCTGTGTTGTCACACTGTCTGAAAAACGCATTCTGAAGATGGGCGAACGCCCGAAACCGGTCGATGACCACAAAATGAAGCAGGCTACCATGATGGAAAATGTCTCTGATGAAAAAAAATACACTTATAGGTTTGTTTTAAAAAAAGTATATTGATAAAATAAACTTTAGTCTTGATAAAGACTGGTGGTGATCCTCTTGAGGGCGAGAGCAACCTTAGTTCCTCCCAAGGTTGTAAACGTCCTCTTGAGGGAGTGTGAGAGTTCAGATTATACTTAGTTTTTCTCAACTACGTAGGATTGCAAGCGCACTAGGGCCGGCTGTCTTTGTCGTACTCCCTCGCGGCTGGCCTGTACAACTACTTATATATGTGAGAGCTAGGGGGCGTATTCAGTATTCATCGGTAGCGTTCGGCTTTTGCTCGGCTGATGTATTGGGTTGTTACAATAGAAATAAACTAGATGATATGCTTAACACTGTATAATAAAGTAGAGACATAAAGTGTAAGGACTATACATTGTTAGAGGAGAATAAGGTAGCGAGAGAATAACAAAGAGAAAGACAGACTGACTGATGACTGAGTAATTAGAAAGTAAGTAGATTGTTGTTTGCTGACTGGTGTGGAAGACTGTTTTCTTAGATCTAGCTCCCTGGACCCCATTGTATATATATATATATATCTATATATTACCAGGGTATCCAAAGGTATATATATGGATAACGATTTTTTCTCGGAAACTAAGATAGCTAGAAAAAAAAAACTAAAAAATACGAGTCCTCGTAGTTTTTTTTTTTTGTTAGAAATCAACATTTAATTTGCAAATTTGTTTTGGTGCTTCGAGAAGCAAGATACAGGCACCAACTTTTCCTTTTTTCAAATGGGGAGGTGTGGTTTTTTATTTAAGAAATAGATTCCTCTATTTTTTGTAAGAAAAATTTACTTGAACAGTTTTTTTTTTCTTTGAGCGATATTTTACAAGTTATGAATGAAAACATGATTCCTATAAGAAATTTCAAAATGATATTTTAACGGTTTTTTGATTGAATAATAAGAAAAGTACTATTTTATTATAAATTTTACTCCTCAGTTACATAAGATCTTGCTCGAACTGGCTTCACACCATAGAGATTTTTTTTTGGCCGTAAGTGCAATTGGCAGGGAGCGCATGTCTAATACATCTTAATGGAGAGGCCAGTTCGAGAGATCTGGTAATTAATGAGGAGTAAAATTATAATGAAAATTTAGTACTTTTTTACTTATTCAATCAAAACAAACCGTTATCACTATTATCATTTTGAAATTTCTTATAAGAATAATGTTTCATTCCTAACTTGTAAATATCGCCACCAAACAAAAAAAACCGTTCAAGTAAATTTTTCTTTCAAAAAAATAGAGGAATCTATTTCTTAAATAAAAAAACCACACCTCCCCATTTGAAAAAATGAAGTTGATGCCTGTAACTCGCTTCTGGAAGCACCAAAACAAATTTGCAAATTAAATTTGGATTTCTAACAAAAAACTACGGAGACACGTATTTTTTAGTTTTTTTTTTCTAGCTATCTTAGTTTCCGATAAGAATTCGTTATCCATATACCTTGGGAAACCCTGTATATATATGTACCTTAATATTATTATAGTGTGGTAGAACCAAACAATGTTATTGATACGGTGCTCATACACGGACACGGACAAAAAAAAAAAAATCAGTTTTGCCGGGACAAAAAAAAAATGTCAAATAAAAAAGATAGATATTTATGTGTATGGATAGTATGAGAAGTTTAAAGAATATCTTTCGAGCCGTTTTTACTTTCTCTTACTCCATGTAAGAGGAAGTATTGTAACCGTGTCAAATTTTCAATATAAAGTTTTCACCGGAAATATCCGTTTTGAGGTCCCCTTAGTCCAAAAAAGTGGTTTTTAGCAAAT
>JAAEAF010006187.1:49212-156502 GCA_011037195.1 Triatoma infestans | reverse complement strand
GCTACTATTACCACTACAATACATCACACCAAAAACATTTCATATGCTCCCAAACAAACTCGCGCACATATACATACAAAGACGATTGCCTAAAAACATTTTTGGTGGGAGAAATTTTATATATATATAAGAAAAAGAAAAAACCATAAAATAAAAAAAAACTGAATGATTGGGAAAGTTTAAAGAGCGGAGAATTAAAGAAAAACATTAAATAACTTCAAGAGAGAGAGAGAGAGGAGAGAGAGATGCAAACAATGGTTTCACCAAAATAATCTCTTTGAAATGTAATACAGCTGTTTAATTTGAATTTCAATTATTATGAATGTAAACTAATTTTTTATATTCATCAAAGGTTTTTAAGAAAAAATAAATAAAACGAATTGAGAATTATATTATATTTAACTTAAAACAATACAGTGAATCCTCTCCCGGCAGCTAATTTAACTTCCAGAAGTATATTTATGGTGAAAATGGCGCAGTTAAAATAAACAGTTTAGAAAGCAGCAAATGTTTTAACGGCGGGGAAGAAGAAGTGGAGATTTAAGTGTACATTAAAATGTTCCCGGAGCCCGCAATGTGTTCCCCATAATAGTTGTGTCTGTTTGTACGGTTCTTTGTTCTTGCAAGAGATATATTGGTTAGATTTTATTGTTACAATTTACAACGCTCTCTTAAGCCGGGTCTTTATTATCATTGGTTATATTTATTCCTCTTTTATTTCTCTTATAGTAAGATTAAGTATTGAGATCGTGTCAAATGTTTTTGGAATTGAGTTACCCAAGAATTACATGCTTTGAGGACCTCTGAGTATGGAAAAAAACAAGTTTTTAGCGAAAGGTCAGAGCGTGTGAACAAAATTTCTCAAAAAAAAAAAAAAATAGCTTAACAAATATCTTGAAATATCTTACAGCTATAATAGATGTGAGAAGGAGAGAAAATTAGAGAGAATGGATTGTAGAGAAATAAACTAGATGATGTGCTGAACACTTTATAATGAATAGAACAAACAAACTGCAACGACTTTACAGTTAAATAGAAGTTAGGTAGCGAGAGAAATATAAAAGAGACAGACTGGCTGAGTAATAAGAAGGTACTAAGATAGGTTGCTGACTGGTTGTTCTGTTGTAAAACGGTCGTAAAATGTTCTGAACTCTTCAGCTGTCGCTCTATTTATATGAATCGAATTCTCCCATTCCTTGTCTGGCCTAGGTGGGGAGTAATTAACTTTTGATTCATTTAATATCCCCCAGAACCCTTATTTTTGGGGAGGGGGGATTAAGGGGCCCGTTGTACAGCGACCTACACAGTCTGTTGTGCTAAGCCCCTCGAGCCTCTCCACCCCAAAGCCCGCCACGGTCAAGTTCCCTAAGGAATCTTAAAATCCTGGAAAGCTCGAGGGAGGGTATGTTCCCCTTCCTCTTCCTGGTAACTACCCAAGTTCCTGAATCTTCTCTGAATGGTAAGCATCGCAGAAGATTTTTTTGTTCCCAATATACGTGGAAAATACTTTGTACTATAAATACCAAATTTTGGCAAACAGCTTTTGCCATTGCCAAAAATATATACTCTTCTTGTGTATGTTTTTTTGTTTCTTGGATTAAATAAAATATTATTATTATTATTATAAATTAGGACCTTCAGTTGCTCCTTTGATGTCGAGAAAGGGGCATCAAATGAAAGATAGTAAGTCTGAAAAGATGTTTATTATGAACTTAACAGACGTTATGGACTACTAGGAAGACTACTTGGACCGAAATCTACTATTAGTACGCACAACAAACTAATATTCTACAAAACTCTATTAAGACCTATCTGGTTTTATGGAGCAGAACTATGGGGCTCCACTAAACCATCCAATATCCAGCTCATACAATCATTTCAATCCAAAGTCGTTCGTTGTATTGTTAATGCTCCTTTCTTCGTTTCAAACCGCATCCTACACCTGATCTAAATATCCCATATGTAAATGAATTAATCCAGACCCGTTTCCTAAGATTCCACGATGACTCTCCGCACACCCAAAAACCCCATTGCACAATCCTTATCTACAAGCACTCATCCCGATAACCCACCACGTCGCCTAATAAGAAGCTGGCCACGCGACTTAATTGCTGATAACGCTCAATAGAGCTTAGAAAGTACCAGCGCTGGCTGGTGTCACGTATTCTGGTTGTGACACTGAGCTACGCTCGGTGTTTCAATTACTTTTTCTGTTTTTCTTTTAACTGTGTAACACTTGTGCTTATCGTTCGTTTCCATGGTTATTCTCGTACAAAGAGAACCACCTAATCCCCTCTTCATTTCGTCGCAATCTGTCGATCTCTTCTACGTTTTCTGTCTGCAGTGCTTTGTTCATCTGGATTTTTTTTTTTTCAACAATGGAGGCTAAGTCAGGACATAAATTTTCTGTATAATGTGTTGTTAGAATCTGGCATGAACGTTTCCTATATAGCTTAAGAAATATCTTGCCTGCACCATAATAGATGTGAGAAGGAGAGAAAATTAGAGAGAATGAATTGTAGAGAAATAAACTAGATGATATAATAAATGGAACACACAAACTGCAATAACATTACAGTTAAATAGAAGTTAGGTAGCGAGAGAAATATAAAGAGACAGACTGGCTGGGTAATAAGAAGGTAGAGATTGTTGCTGAGTATTTGTAAATTGGTCGTAATCTGTCCTGAACTTTTCAGCTGTCGCTCTATTTAAATGAATCGAACTCTCCCATCGAACTCATCCCTTGTCTGGCCTAAAAGGGGAGTAACTAACTTTTGATTCATTTAATGTGTGCTTCTCCGATCTTCGGATCCTATGAATCTTTAATGATTCAGATCCCATTACATATTCTTTCGAAAGTTTGATGAGCATCACATTATAAGCCAGACCATTTTCTCTAAGCCGCCCCCCCCCCCACAAAGTCGCAGCGAACATCAAAAAAACCTATATTTCCGGTGAAAACTCAATTTCAAAAAATTTGACAAGGATTTTCTAAATAAGTGGAAGTAAAAAGAAAATTATGAAATAAATTTTTAGTTTTGTTTTGTTTTCACGGACTTCAAAAAACACGTATTTTCAATTAACATTCTTTTCAGAAAAATGAAACGATCACAATCCTCTCTGACAGCAGTTAGGGAAAGTAAAAAAAAAAAAAAGGTAATTAAATGTTGATGCCGTATACAGTAAAAGCACAAGTAATAAAATTGTGTGATAACAATAATCACACGATACCAAAAAAAGAAAAAAGGAAAGATATAATTTGAATAATTTTAAACGGAAATAATAGCTTGTCAGTGGAATTCGCATGCTGACATGAACCGTCGACGATTAGGTGTTGAACGTCAGACAATTGAAACAATAAATCTTTCTCTGTGACCCCTCTCTCTCTCTCGCCACTCACTGACCACCCCACTACTACCGGTGAAACAAAAACAACTGTGCACTATGAGGAATGGGGAAGCGGGAAAACAGGAAAACAGCCACCAACGGATGAGGGTCCTATGTGGGTCGGTACTAGAGGAAGAGTCAAGTTTTAGTTTTGCATGACCAAGTCAATTAAACTGCATGAACACGCTATAATAGGGAGGTTGCACACATACACACACACACACACACACACACACACACACATATATACAGTGAAACCAAAACAATAATACAACGATGTAAATGTGGCCAAACTGTGATCTGATGGTGGTTTTAAGAACGTGTCTTTTGTGTGTGTGTGTGTTTGCGTTTGTGTGTATGTCAGTATCTGCGCTTGCATTTTGTATCACTAGACATTAAACACGCACACATAACACCTCCCACACTATTCAAATCTTTCCCCCCAAAGTTTTACTACTTAAAATACAAGCATACTTATCTATTCCTTCCAATCCCACAGAACAGTTTTTAACTATTCAACCAACTAAGCCACCGAATACGGGTTGTCTTATCAATATCACTTTACCTCCTTTCTCTTTATTAAACAAGACTTTAAATTTCAGTATTCTAACAAAAAAAAAATACCATCTACAAAAATCAATCTGACAAATATATAAAAATATAAAAAATATACCATACCATTGTAAAAGATCAAAAAAAAAATAAACAAAAAACCTAGTGTGAAACACTCTACATTGACTGCAATTTACCTAGTTATATAACTGGACTAATTCGGTTTAAACATATAATTCTTATTTGATGATTACTTACTTGTCTTCAATCTGTTTGAATGAGAGAACAATAAACTTTATAAAACTGTAATTTTTTTTAGAAAAGCATAAACTTCCCCTCCTCCAAAACCCATTTAAATGAATTTTCAAGGAAACAGTTTCAAATAAATGTGACACGTCTCATAAACGGGTAGTATACCAAATTTAATGCAAACCGTATGTGTTTTTTAAATGAAAAATCATAGAAAACAGTCTTAAACAACTATTCAATAAAGGCATGTAATAGGATCCAAAGAGAGGATCCATAGTAGAGAAAGAGAGACACAAATGACAGGACCACTCTCTCGGATTAGAGTGGGAGAAACTACGTAAATACATCGACGGGAGATAGATATACAACAGAGTTCTTACAAGAGAGTTTACTCGCCAGTCACAACGTGTCATTTACTTCACCACCCTTTACCAATCTACCATACTCTACCATTTTATTGTAAAGTCCAGGCAGTCAATGTCACTTTTAACATTACACATTGTTCACCCATATCTAGTTGTTCATTCAAACCAAACCATTTCACTCTTTCATCATACCCATTACGATGTAATAAAATCCAAAGAAAAATACATAGCAGAAAAAGAGCGAAAAAAATGGCAGGACCACTCTCTCGGACTAGAGTAGGAGAAACTGCATAAATACAGCGACGGGAGATAGACATACAACAGAATTCACTCGCCAGTCACAACGTGTCATTTACTTCACCCTTTACCAATCTACCATATTCTACATTTTATTGTAAAGCCCAGTGTCACTTTTAACATTATACAGTGTTCACCCATATCTAGTTACTCATTCAAACCAAACCATTTCTCTCCTTCATCATACCCATTATAGGCACACTTCCGTTGTTATTAAATAATGACCGGAATTTTATGTATAAATTTTGTCAATTCATAAAAAAGTACATTAGCAGGATTAAAGGGAAGGGATTAGCTCAATGGTAGCGCGCTGGACTAGCGACGCCGAGGTCCCGAGTCCACCAGTGTTGTCCTTAGATTTTTCTCTTCCCGGGAGCCTCTTTAGCTCCCTGTTCTCTATAACGAGAGAGCACTGTCACCGGAGGGCGGCAGTGTACTGAAGAGGCTATAAGCGCCAATATTCCCAGACGTGATGCACTTTAAATTAAAAAAAAATGAAAAAAAAAACAAGGGTAAGAGAAAGACGTGAATCTATATGGACCCAGAAAGGTTTTGGATAGCGTACGGGATTGATTCGCCCTCCCCTCTTTGCAAAGAAAGCATAATCCAGCCTGTCCCGCAAATCCCCCTTAAATGAATTTTCCCGGAGATATGTTTCAAATAAAAGTTTTATGTGTGGCTGTACTTTATATATGTGTATTTGTTGATACAACAAGTTGGAGCCCACTTTCGAGAAAATTTCAAAAACTCAGAAACCTACTCTGTAAAGTGGCACGTCCGTGAAATCGATGTCTTCAAATTTGGAATTCTATCAATTAGTAGGTCAGCTGAGGTTCCTGTACGGTTATAACACATTTTTCATTCAGCATCGTCCTTTAAGCAGGCCTAGCCTAGCAACCCCCACTTGTGGCTCTGACATAAAGCTTGTGCTTCGGGATCATTAGCTCCCAACTGAAGAAACCTTATTAGGCCGACTCATTCACAAAGAATGAGTAGTGGGGATTCTTCCTTACAGCTTACAGACCCGGCAAAATTCGTTCTCAGTAAGTAGTAGCTGATACAAGTGCCTATTTAGTCTTCAATGCCCCATTAGTAGACCCACTATTATCCTTATAGCCTTCCGACTACGGTTAAGTAGGTCATATAGTAAATTTAATTTAGAAAAGAGTCTCTTTAAAAGTGATAGGTCTGTATATGATTAGTTAGGATACATAATTAATGAAAATCGTTCAAGCCGATTTCAAGAAAGAAACCAAGCCAGTAATCACACTTTACCATATCGACCGGTTTTGTGCGGTCGCCCATCTTCTGGATGCGTTTTACAGAACTGTGGCAACATAGACTTGCACAGGAATTGAGAAGAAGGGCGATCGCCCGAAATGGTCGATGACCACAAAATGAAGCAGGCTACCACGGAAAATGTCTCTAATGCTTTCCAGCTCTGCGGAACCAACCACCACGGAACAATCACACTTTATTTATTTATTTTTTTATCTTATGCCCATATTTAGCGATTCTGCCATTAGGCGCCAAGGCGTGTCCAATATATATTACTCTTAACTCTTGGGGCGCTAAAGTCACCTCTTTCCAAGGATCGTCTGGGTGGCTGAAGTTTTTGGCATGTCACTCAAACAAAAATACAGGACACCGGACTGTCAGCTAAACTAATTGTGCGTAGGTATTGTTGAATTGAATGTAATCATGACTCGTGAGCATTCTTAACAACGTTAACATTGTATATTACGTATGAATCCCTATTATACTGCTAAATGTTTACATGATTGTCGTCACATTGCAGTTTTTGAGAATGGTTGTTGATTCATTAAAAAAGGATGATAACTTAATTATTTTATTATAAAGCTATAGTGAGTACGTATACATAAAGAATAATTCATGAACGATTTATTCGTATATAAATTACACGGATCAAAGAGAGGTTGATGATATATTGCTTCTGAATTTTATGCCTATAAGAGATAAAATCTATCTATCACCACTGACTACTACCTTATCTTTTCTTTCTAAGAACATATAGGTGTGTGCGTTCATATATTCTTTAGGAGTTATCCCAGTTCTGTGCGCATTTCTTACACCAATATCCTTTCTCCTGATCATCTTCTTCTATCTTCCATCTCCTGCCAGTTATCACCCCATTCCATTACATTATCTCTTCCCCAATCTTTTCTCAAATACACTCAAAAAGTAACAAGAGTGTTTTTACAGATGTATTTGTACGCCTTAGGGCTGCCAACCATACTGTCTATTTCTGCCAATTTTTTTTCTCCTTTCTATCTTTTTAGGAATTTCTTTTGATATATAGTTTATACGTTTCTTCTAGTTGGGTCGCAATGTAATCTAGTTATCCATCTCCATCTTGAAAATATTTTCATTGATTTCTCTGTCTCTCTCTCTCTCTCTCAATACTTCTTGGTTCAACTGTTCATTATTTTACATGTTGAAAGTTTATTAAATTTTTATGTACTCTGGCTTTTTATCACTGCTCGACGATGTGGGGAAAAAAGAAAACTGCTTTTAATACAAATATATATACTCGTAAGATGACAATTATCCCTTATTTGTTCTGACGTAAATATCGAGATAGTGGAAGACAAGTACCTATCTACACAGGCAGGTATAGATATGATCTCTTGTAATCCAAAGGAAAGCGCCAATAACATTTACCGAAACCCATATAAAATTGTAATTTAAAGCTACAAATTCCGCCAGACATATCTGAAATAATTTTTTTTCTAAGAAAAAATTCCGAATAAAAGTACTAAAGGAAGTCTCTTTAGATTTGAACAAAAATCTAAAACTCAAAAACCATTTGGTGAAGCCGCATTTCTGGTTAACCAATTTCCTCCGAATTTGCAGAAACCTACTCTGTAAAGTGGTACTTCCGTGAAATCGATGTCTTCAAATTTGGAATTCTATCAATTAGGAGGTCAACTGAGGTTTCTGTAGGGTTATAGCACGTTTTTTATTCAGCTTCGTCCATTTAAGCAGGCCTAGCAGCCTTAAATGTGGCTCTGATATAAAGCTTGTGCTTCGGGATCACTTGCTCCCAACTGAAGAAACCTTATCAGGCCGACACATTCACAAAGAATGACTACTGGGGATTCTTCCTTGCAGCTTAAAGACCAGGCAAAACGCGTTTTCAGTAAGTAGTAGATGATGCATGTGCCTATTAATCTTCAATGCCCCATTAGTAGACCCTCTATTATCCTTACAGCCTTCCGACTACGGTTAAGTAGGTCATATAGTAAATTTAATTTAGAAATGAGTCTCTTATAAAAGCGATAGGTCTGTATATGATTAGTTAGGATACATACTTAATGAAAATAGTTCAAGCCGATTTCACGAAAGAAACCAAGCCAGTAATCACACTTTATTTATTTATTTATTTATCTTATGCCCATATTTAGCAATTCTGCCATTAGGCGCCAAGGCGTGTCCAATATATATTATTCTTAACTCATGGTGCGCTAAAGTCACCTCTTTCCAAGGACCATCTGGGTGGCTGAAGTTTTTGGCATGTCACTCAAACAAACATAGAGGACACACCGGACTGTCAGCTAAACCAATTGTGTGTAATATTGTTGAATCGAAATGACTCGTGAGCCAATGATTCCACCAATGATTCTAATGTATATTAAAATTATATATATCGTAGAACCATACATTGTACTAAAGTGGTACTTTAGAAAGACCCAGGAAACCCCCAAAAATCAATTTTCCCGTGAAAATGTTTAAAAAAAAGTTATGTAGATAGTATATGAAGTCATTGGAACTGGAATGTTCTAACAGGCTAAAAGAGCTTTCTTTATTGAAGGATGTTCGTCTAGTCTGGATACCAGGTCATTTGGAAATTTTTGGAATGAGGAGATGGATAGGTTTGCCAAATTAGGCGCCCCTCTCCCCTTACATTCATCCTGACCCTGCTGTTCGTGAGTCATCAGGCACATGTCTGTCAGACTTCAGTTGTTGGAGAGCTTCATAGCGTTCATCCATATGGATAAGCATATTTGGTTGTCGGCAGTCTAACCTGCTCATGGGGGTCGGTACAAGGCTATTAAGTGAGAAGTTGCTTTGTCCGAGACATTTTTCGTGATATCCTGCTTCTTTTTGTGGTCATCGACCGGTTTCGGGCGTTCGCCCATCATCAGGATGTTTTAGTGTAATAATATAGAACAGAGCAAATACAGTTGATACACTGGACATTAAAAGGTTACGTTACTATGTATGTGTGTGTGTGTGTGTGTTTCATGACAAAGTGGAATTATTATAAATCGTGATTAGACATGAAACACACACATACACACATAGTAACATAAGCTTATAACATTCCCACATATATACAACCAACAAATGTGAGTCTACAGAAACATTTCGTTGAAGTGAACTCTCTTACAAGAACTTCGGGGGAATTTGCTCTGACGATGGATGGAAAAATCCGAAAACGGTTCAGGAACACAAAACTAATAGCATGCTACGACGGATAAAATACCGGATGTTATCCAGCATTGCGGACCCACCCAATTTTCAAAAAGTGATACGTTTTATAACTGTGCACTTAGCAAGAAAATCGTTGTAGCTATTTTTGAGAAAATTCCAAAAAACTGTGAAGAAAACCTATTTTGTAAAGTCGCTGCACTTCGGATTAACCAAGTTTTCTGAATTGGAATCCTAGCAATATTTCTAATGTACCTATCATAAATACTATATACATGGCAGAACCATTTATTGTACTCGACCGATAAATACATTAGAGACAGGCTTAACGTTACTGCTCATCACAAAACCTCCCTCCCACCCAAAAGAGAAATCAATAGATTCTTGTAGTCTTCAGAGCGAGCTGCAAATGTTAATCTTTCCTCGGAAGCAAAGCCTCACGTTAGTACAATATACGGTATCACAACCTATATAATATTAAGTTATCAAATGCGATTTCATATTTGAAGAAAGTAGTTAACCAGAAAAATGCGACCTTATAGAATATTATTATTAAAATCCTGGCGCCTATCGGCCTGGGACTTAAGCCTATGTGACTTTTATCCCCTCACTTTCCCCTCAAATCACCCCCGTAGTTAATGTCCCCCCCGGTAACCTACCGATTTGGTCTACAATAACCTAAAATATCTTTCAGCTACAACGCTCCCAGGCAACCCCGCGAGAGTGATGCCCTCCCAAATACACAAAACCTAGTACCAGCGAAACGGGGACACCGACATATACATAATACACCGTTTCCCTAACTCCATCATCTCAGTTCTGACATATGGGACTAGACTTCCTCCCTATATTATGCAAATGTCTAGCCACACATGTGTGTCCAGTCCTACTAAGGTCCTCAGTCCTATCCTACTAAGTGACAGGAGGTAGTCTGAAACCCCCTGCTTGTCCTTCTGATAAATCTTTTAGCCTGGAGATACCCCTGCGTATCTTCCAAAAGTTTCTCCCAAAACTCTTGTCTCTCAAAATCCATAGGTTCTAGAGTTTTCTAAATTTAGTAGCAAGTTGTTCCATTATAAGGTTTATTATACTTAAAGTTGGCATGTTAACTGCACTTAAATAAACCATGATTAAAAAACATGGTTTGATTAGTGTTGCATAATTTGTGGCGTTAATTTACAAATCATATATGGGGTTTGTTCAATGTTTGTTCCCAAGATTCTTAAGATGGAATGTCTAGACTGTTTAGTATAGAACAGAAACCGTTTCGTTTCCAGTTTTATGTGATATTACTTCAAAAATAATTGAAGGTTAGAACTGAAGGGACTGATTGATAGTAGAGGCATATGTTGCTCATCAGCCTTGAAGGGCAAAATAACAGAGAGCAGCATTTTAGCTAGAAGAAGAAGAAGAAGAAGCAGAAGAAGATGACAATGGAGCCTGCTTTTGATGATCTGTCATCAACAGACAATATCTCCAGTTATAGCTTACCCATTTCCCTCTGTGAACTCTGACTATTAGTCCCAAGTATTCAAACTGAACAGACATCATCATCTATTCTGTTTGTCTCTCTTTGTGGGTCTGACTGTCTGCCTGCCTGTCAATCTAACCTCTTGTCATCTTCTCGCAAATATGTGATGTTGTTCAATACTAATTTATATCTTCTGAACATGTCTATTATTGGCTATTCATATCGAATGTTTTATTTACATGACCAATTGTTAAAAACCACTTGTCCATAGATGGTTTATTAGCCACAAAGACTCTTCAATGAGAATGTTGACACGTGCGCTAGAAATCGGAATATCAATTAGCCCAATCTACATTAATTTATAGAAATCTAAGTAGATCAAAATTCAATTATTATTATAATTTTTATCTTTTCATTAAATCCTTAAAGTATAATTCAAAGAATTAATATTTAATGTTATCCTCTCCCCTCCACTAATTTATCTTATTTAAAATTAGACAAGCTTGGTAAATGGATATTCCATTTATACAAAGTTCACCAATATTCCACTAGCTATAAAGTTTAAATATTTTGAAACTTATTTAACTTGAAACCTAACTACGTTTTTATGGAATTCTCACAGCCTTATAACTAACCAAAGGGTAGAAGCGTTAATCTTGTCTCATGATTTTACGATATTGCCATTGCACAAGGTATGAGCGTAAACTAAGAATTTCTCACTCATGCCTCTTATTACTTTCTCTTACTCCTAGTAAGAGGAAGTATTATAATCGTGTCAAATTTTCGATATCACGTTTTCACCGGAGAAATCTGTTTTGAGGTCCCCTAAGTTCAAAAATGTGTATGTGTTTGTACTGCAAAGCTCAAATACAAAAATCTGTCAGTACGTTATCACTTTACTGAATGTTTTTTTTTTTTCCACTTTTTTGCAATTTTTTTCGACAATCGTTTCAATGATTTTCTTTAAACTTGATATATCAACTACACATACAAGAATCTACAATTTTTATTTCAAATATTTCTACGGATACACTCATTTAATTGGGCTTTTTGGGGGAGGGGTGGGGTTAGATTATCCTCTAAAGTGCTATTTCAGTTTATTACACAATTTTTCCATCTAGACAAAATTAATTATTAGAAATAAATAGATCGCAAAAATTCCGAGTTTCAAGAATATTTGTAAAACCGGAAGTGTGTTTTTAAAGGCGCAGTTTTTTTTTCAACTTTTGTGATTTTCATTAAACACCTAAGAATTTCATTAAATTTGGTGTGCTAACTATATAGTTACGCAATTACACTTTTCTTTTTTTTAATTTAAGGCACGTCAACATCTGTGGCCATTGGCGCCCGGAGCCTTCTCAGTGCACTGCCGGCCTCCGGACACTGTTCTCTCGTTATAGACAACACTGTCCATTTTCGGACATGCATCTTCTCGGACAGTGAGGCTGCACTGAAGGCACTTGAGGCATTCAGAATCCTTCCCTAGTCAGGGAGTGTAGAGACTCCCTGGAGGCGTTGTCCCGGCACAACAAAGTGCGGCTGGTATGGGTGCCGGGACATAAGGGAATTAAAGGTAATGAACTAGCCGACCAACTGGCCAGGAATGGAGCGAATGGACTCGGAGAGAACATAATCGTCATTGGAAGCTAAACACTGGGGCAAAACACGGCAAAATGGCCATGCCAGAGCTGTGTAGAAGAAGAACCAGAGAGACCTGGGTTTAAGCAGGTATCAGATTTGTCTGATTACGGGCATGTTTACATACAGGGCACGGTAGGTTCAAGAAACATCTGCACCAGGTGGGATTGGTTGATTCAGAGCCCTTGTGTAGACTGTGTCAGGAGGAAGAGGAGATGGCCTCTCACCTGTTGTTTGATTCAATCGGCAGATTGCGGTACGAGATCTTCGGCACGTTGAGGCCGGAGGAAATCGTACTGCAAGAAGGAGTGATGGGGAAGGTCCTGGACCTCATGAGGGGAAGATTCGTCTACTAGGTATTGAGAAGTTGGCACAATAAGCCTCAATGGGTAGGCTGCAGTGCCTGGGTGCCCCCTCGTGTCATTCTAATTCTAATATAGTTACGCAATTACATTTTTTTTTTTTTTTTAATGTAAGGCACGTCAACATCTGTGGCCATTGGCGCCCGGAGCCTTCTCAGTGCTCCGGACACTGTTCTCTCGTTACAGACAACACTGTCCATCACCGGACAGTGAGCTGTAGAGGCTCCTAGGAAGAAAAAAGTATAAGGGAGGCACAGCTGTACTCGAACCCGGGTCCTGCGCATGTGAGTCAGTACGCTAACCACTTAGCTATTCCCTTCCATAATTACACTTTTGATGTAACAATTTTTGCATAGAAAAATAATTTATTTAGATGGACGCCCTTGGAGAGCTATATAAATGTTAAAAACTTTAAACAACATAGCCCAGTATTTCTTGGCTAGCTGGCGGCGCATCACGCGGTCCTATATGTAACCACATTCACTTTATCTGATTCTAAAACTAACGTATGTAATGTACGACTCCCCCATCATCTAAATATTTAAGGAAAATTACAGTTTATTAAAAATTCCAGATTCAAAGAAAATCTGTGATATTTATAGTGAAAGAAAGTCACGTGTCACAAAGATTATAAAAAAAAAATTCCTCCCGGTTGAGTTGAATCAAAACTAATTGTAGTTTAAGTTTCGCGAAATATGGTGCAAATTATAAGGTCTAATATAGTTGCATTGAAACAATCACACTCATTAAAAGTTATTATAACTTTGTTTCTTTACCCAATAATTTTCTACTAGGAAGGACACTTGCTGGAATAATACTCTGTAATTTATGTGTTTGAACACGGTACTTTTATTAGAGTTCTTAAATTTCACTTTATTTGCTTTATTTAACATTATTAATAAAATTAATTAATATGAAATAATTACACAAGTCTTAAAACATTAATAAATTAATAGAAGGGGTAGATAACGATAACGAGCGTGTTTAAATTTCATTTACAATTTAATGAAATATCAAATATTTACATAATAAATAGAAGAATTAAGAGTGGAATAAAGGTTTTTGGCTTTGGTAGAGCTTTTCGTTCTCCATAACTGAAACGACCACTAAGAAACTAAACCTAAAAACCATCTTTAATTTAACGATAAGCTTTCACCAGGCTTTCATAACAATTCTAAAATGAGAGAGCAAATAAAACGATGAGGTTACCACACCTTTTAGCGGTAACGATGGAAGTTTTCCATAGCTAGGATTTTCTGTATTTTGTTCCACACTAGTAGTATAAAACAACGTTCTATACCTTATTCATACCTATATACATATATCAACCTTATCAACTTGCAAACAAACCGTACCTAATTGCTAATCTCTAATGTAACCTCAATAATATTAACTTCTGTTGCTTTCTGCCGGCGGCTTATCTACAATAACACTTAACGTGGAGATAACAACCAAATATATTTTCTAAATATTCCTTTTGTCTACAAAACCAATTAACTTCTGATAATTACCAAATTTTAATATACTCCTATTCCATTGCTATATTTACTTAATTTATTTTAAATGGAAATTAGTATTCATTAAGTAAAGTCATGCTATTTTTGTAAATTAGTAATCTTAACTTACTCTTACTTTCTGTAACACAAAGGGCTGCTATATTTCTAAGATTTCGAAATTGAATATTCACCGAAAATACATATTTTGAAGCCTTCTGAAGAGTTTTTTTTTTGGCAACCATATAATAATCTGCCAACATTGGATCAAAAGTTGTGATTAAAGTTATACTTTTAATCATAAATGAAGAAAAGTAAAGAGCCCCGTAACTTTTTCCCAAAAAGCCCGACATCTAGCGGCAAAAAGCAAGAACATATTTCAAAACAAATGCAATGGATTTGAGAGAGGTTATACTAAAGAGAGTAGTAGGTTACAAAAGAGAGGGAGTATTAGCCATGAATTAAAATAAAATACATTCCTAGTATTTCCAATTTTTCATATTTTTTTGTGTGTAACCAACCAATTGGATGTAACCATAAAGTTAAGAACCAATTTAATAAAGTTGCAGAAAAAAAAAAATTAATAATTAACACGAGTGTAATATATTCTATTTGGTCAATACCGGGACAAGAATGTAAAAAAGCACTCACTTATTCAATGTTTGATAAACAACTACTTTCTACAACAGTTGGAATAATATGGCAATTTAATCCAAGTTATGACGCTACTCATGGAAAACTACCAATGCCGCGTCAGCAGAGGCTGACATGATATAAATACAGCCACCGACCAACAGGCAGTCAGTCCTAGGCTCGCCACCATACAGTTCACATCTAAGTTCCTATAGTTATCCAGTGTATCGTATATTGTCATTAACTTATTGTAATTATATTAAATAAATTGTTTTTAAAAAGTTAATTTAGGGTCCTTGAAATATAACTTCCATTAAAAACCTAACTTTCAATTAAATAAATTTTAAGTTATGGAAAATGTTAAAATACATAAAATAATATTAAATTACAGCAGATTTTCTTAATGTCCTCCGAAGACTGATCAGAACGCTGTGTGTTCGCATCGCAGTATAGTTGTGCAGTCCCACTTTTAGTTATAAAAGTGTTTGTTTTTAAACATTTGTTTTAACATTTTGAAATCAATTTTACAATAAATTAAATATCAGGAAAACATAATATAATTTTACTTAACTTCAGCCTAATGTTCTATATAACCTTTCTTAAGGTAACCTTCCCTCTTTTTAAATGGACAAGGTTCTCTTAAAAAGGTTACTACAGTCATGGTAATGTCCAGTTTGTACTTTTCTGCGATTTACCATTTTTACGTTAAGTTGACCATGCACATTACATATCAATGTTAAAAAACTAATTTTTCAAACATTGGGGGTGAAAAACGTATCTTGAAAAATAGCATAGTCATGTTTTTATTGGAGTGTTTCAAAGTAAGGGAAAGGCATTGGCTGGAGAAAGAGCAGTTCATTAGAGATCCTTTGCGGAAGCTTATTGCATAAGTGTTCTCAACCTGGGACATTAGCTTTATGGGTTATTTCTGTTGGCCAGGCACTGTAAGCTCAGGAAACATTTACGAGTTTATTCGTTCTGGCTAATAGTGGTCATAGCAGATTTTGCATTACTGAGAAGAAGTGCCATCCTCTGTTATTGTGAGATGGTCTGGCAATTGGGAGATTCCTCCAACTTGAGACATTTCCTAACTAGGGAGATTTCCTTCTGCTTGTAACCACTGGTATGTGCTCTAAGCTGACGGGATCTTACTTGGGCTACTTTAACTGGGGATTTCACTTAGGTAAAGGCTTTTAGTCGTAGCGATTTAGGACCTATAAATAATTCATATTTATTTTTAAATTATCTAACAAAACTTTCTCACAATCTAATCCACAGACTATATAAAATTAACAGCAACTAAAAGAAATCAGTAAATATTCCAAGTTTGAGTGAAAGATTAATCTATTTAGATTTATAGAAATGTAGTAAAAAAAAAAATTCTTTCGAGTTTGGAGGAATATATATATTTATTATTGTCAATAAATTATTGCAATAAATAAAGGCCCATCTACTTAAATATGATTGAATGAAAACAAATGATTACATAATCTTTCTATAACTTCCAACTTGTAAAGGCTTAAGTTATTTAACATTACTTAACCATTAAATTAAAAAAGAGAAAAAAAAAAAAGTAAAAAAGAAAAGAAAGTCTGTCTATTAGAAAGCCTAAGAATAAATAGAATTAGAAAAAGAAGAAAAAATAAATAATTGAATCCGTTAAATAGACAGTATAGATAGGAGTGAGTACATTAGCGGCATGAACTTTGGATTTTGTTATCACTATTGCTCAGAAATGGAGTTTACCTCCCAAGATGAATTTTTAATCTTATTTCCTTCTATATGAATGTTCACTCCATCAGTCTTTAAGAAGAAGAAAAATACTAAAATATAAGATAAGTACTTACTTGAACACGTCATAAAACCATACATGATAAGAGAAGAAAGTGCGCTGGCGAGGAGGGCGGTGGCGTTATCAATAACAAATTCCAATTTGATTGACACTTTCTAACTTACCTGTAAGAAAAAATAAATAAATGAATAAATATATTTTATAAAATGAAGATTGAAAGAATAGTTATTCATTTGAAAAGAGGTAATTGTGCCACTTTTACACATTCCAGTTCAGGTTTGAACTTGAACGAGAGTTGTAAAAAGGACTTTACACTCACATTAAACTTTTTTTTTTTGTCTACAAAGGCTAAGAATATATATATAAAAAAAAAAAAAAAAATTATTGTAACCACTAAGAAGAACCTTGATCATTGAAACAAGGGAAAACTACCTTCAGAAAGTTTGTAGGACATTTTAGGTTAAAATTAAGCAAAATTATATTTTTTTTTTTTTGACATTTAATTTATTGTTAAATTGATTTTAAAACAAAAAAATGTTTAATTTAAGAAATTCTATTTTACTTTTCTTTTCCTATTCGAGATCTCAAGGCTTCCGAAAAGAATTAGATGCACTTAAGCCTCCAGGTTCATTATGTTCCTCCCCGAATATACTCTTGAATAAAGTGCCAGAACTCTATCGCTCAACTCGGCTACAGATGGAACAAACAAGGCTAGGAAGAAGACAAAAATTTAGGGAATTATTAACACGGCCGAAGACTAAAAATCTATAACCCGAAAGGAAGAAGATGGGATGGAAAAGTTTGTGTATTTTCACTTTCTCTCGGGAAATGGTTGTGATGAACCACAGGAAAGATGAGGCTCCAAGGTATTCAAGAAGAGAACTATACGGTGGCGTCGGTTGGATCCATCAGAGGAAATTAGTTTGGGATAAGAAAAGAAGTAGACAAGATGCCCAGTCCACAATCACGTGGATAGCAAAGGCATGATGTCGAGATATATCTTCGATTCCAAGTTCAGCACAAAACATCCAGCGCAAAACTTGAAAAAAATTGTCAAAATTCCCCCCAAAAAAACGATCTGCTAAAAGTCTCCAGTTTGTGTTAATATTTTTATCAATGGCATCCAAAAACAATTCAAGACAGTAGTCTTACTTATTACTAATCAAAAATGTAATATTTAAACGCGAATGTAAAAAAAAATCATTTTATTATAAATCTCGTTTAATTACAAAAATTAACTTCATTTAATGTAATTGATTGATTACAAATCTTTTTTCTATTCCATTTAATTAATTGAACACCCAAAATAAGTGTGTTTATTTCGTTTCAATATAACAATGAGAAGTGTGAACTTTTATATAGACTTAACGCCGTTTTTTTTTTCAGTAGCACTCCATTTAGTTAATTGAGTGCATGGAAAAGGGATGAATGGGACAGACAGCCTATGTTAAGAACTTCTTCTTAGATCGCATTGCTCGAAGAGTGAAACCCCATGTGATTTTGATTCTGAATTAAAATTCTGCCATTAAATCCGAATAAAACTGGAAATAGTAAGACATTTCATTTCATCATATGAAAAAAAACATGTTTCGGATATTAAAAGATCAAAACTATATTATGTTGTTGGGTAAATATGTAGTTTCATTAATAAAATTTACTATAATAGGCAGCATCCCTATCAAAATAAATATATAACAAAATTAGATATTTAGATAGATAGATTCTAACGGGGGAATTGGCTCTTCAGCCTACGCCACCGCGACACCCCAAGGATCTATTGTGGCACCCCCCGAGATTGGAGACCCTCCCCCCCATCCTGTCCTTAACCGGACTGTGGAATTGGGGGGGGGGTTCCCAGGTGGTCAGTCAGAGCACCTGCCATCAGAGCACCCTCTCGAGTCCTGCTTGCCTTAAAAGACTTAATAGGTCCGAGAGAGGGCCCCGGCTGAGGCTTGTTGGCACCAGCTTCTCTTTACCAAAGAGGCGGTACCTTAGCCAAACCAGCCCCTCGCACTGACATACCACATGCAGTGCCGTCTCCTCTTCTTCCTGACAAAACCTACACAGGCTATCCGTTGCCAGGCCCATGCGATGCATGTGCTTATTTAATCTACAATGGCCAGTGAGAACGCCAACTCCTATCCTTATGGCCACCCGGCCTAATTGGAGTAGTTCCGCAGTTAGCTTGGGCGAGTGGCTATGAATAAACGTTTTCGCCTGCCTCTGGCCTGTAGTTTTGACCCACCATTCCCTTGATCAGTCCTGCATCCATAACTTAATGGATGCACTCCTGAGGCATCTTGAGACACGACAGAACGGCTCCGGCCCGATAAGTGCTCTCATTGAACCCTCCCGGGCCAGGCGGTCCGCCGCCTCACTGCCTCTGTAACCCGAGTGTCCAGGTACCCAAACCAGGAAGACCTTATTGTGGCTACTAATTTCCCTGAGTGCACCTAGGCAGTCCCACACCAGCCTTGAGCTAATCTCCCACGAGTCAATTGCCCGCAGAGCAGCCTGGCTATCCGAATAAATGACGACTCTGGAGTTATACACTCCCCGTCTTCTTATTTCGGCGGCGCAGATAATAATCGCGACTAGCTCCGCCTGAAAGACCGTAGCTAGCCTTCCCAGGCTCACCGAGATATTACATCTCGGATGAGCCCCGTACACGCCGGCTCCCACTCCATCTTCCATCTTGGACCCGTCCGTGTACCACATAGATTCGCCTGTAATTGGCGGCCCATTCTTCCATGCCCCTCTGTCTAATATCAAGACTTTGAAGGGTTTTTGGAAGTCATACCTAGGAGTCATTATGTCCGTAGGCAGGCCCAAGATCGGGTCCGCCTCCAGCTCCTCCCATAGGTTAGATATTTATAATTATTATATTTATTTACAATTTCATCAATCCCCCTCTAAAATAAAAACTAAGAATATTCTTTTTTTCTACAACAGCTGATAAAATGGCAATTGTTAATTAATTTATTGTTTTTAATTTAAGCCGCGTCAACATCTATAGTCATTCTCAGTGCACTGTCGGCTTCCGGACAGAGTTCTCTCGTTACAGACAACACTTCCATCCCCGGACAGTGAGCTGTATAGAGGCTCCTAGGAAGAAAATTCCTTAGAAAGAAACGCTATTCCCTTCCCTGCAATTATTAATGTGTCAGTAGCTAAAAGTTGTACTTTTTAAACTCTACATATTAAAAATGATTTAGTCACAGTAATGGCAATTTTCAATTATATGAATTTTAATGTTCAGATGAAATCGCTAAAATATATAAAATTAATTACACTTTATTATATTAATGTAAATTACGACCCTTCTGTAAATAAATACAACCCTTCATTTCACATAATTGTATTTGTAAATTACTATATACCTATCTTTTTACATCAACACAATAATAATTGAAATATTATACACATATTATTATTTGTTACAACTGACTTTCAACATTAAAAATAGTTCAATGAAATAAAGAGGATAAGCCTGCTCCCGTCCTGGATATCGTAAGAGGCGATACTTTGCAAGGCATCTCCCCTATTCTTTTCCCATCTTCCTTAAATGGACCCATAAAATTTAGCACAAGGGAAGTTATCTATTGCATTCCTTGGACTCTGGAGAGATCAGAACCTTCACTCCATTTTTCTCTCTCTCTCTCTCTCTCCTTCGCACATCCATTATACAGATATATAACAAGTTTAAAGAAAATCGCGGAAATCTGAAAAATACTTTTTAGTAAAAACGCACTTACGGTCTACTGATTATTCTTTAAACTCGGAATTTTATCAAGATATTTAATTCTAATCAATATTATTTAGATAATAAGGGCTATGCGGCTGTGGTGTAGTGGCGTCGCATTGAGATAAGATCCGCTAGACTGTTGCTTGAGGATATTCAACGCTTGGCTTGTCTGGCGGTGACCGGTGCGATGCAGACCATGCCTATAGCTGCAATGGAGACCTTATTAGGAGTTCCACCGCTCTTTGTTAGAGGTGAAAACTATGGCAATGAAAGCCTGTTATAGATTTAAAAAGGCAGGTTTTTGGCTGGGCAAGCGTTATGGTCATTCTACCATTCATCGCGAGATGCTTTTGAAGGATCCTGTTACAGGTTTTCCCTCTGACAGAATGTTGAAGACTTTTGTTTTCGAGCATTTTTACCCTCTAGGGAAGATTGGTGAAGATTGGGTCCATCTGGCGTGATACTTGATAATTAATTCATATTACACGGACGGTTGGTAACAGAATGGATGGTAGGTCTATTTTGAGACCGGAGATCATTTGGCAGTATCTCTTGGTGAATGGACGACGGTCTTCCAGACTGAGGTTTATGCTATTCACTGTTGTGTCTTTGATGAGAGGGTAAGTAACACTAACTTAAAAGGTGTTTGTATCTGCTCGGACAGCCAGGCTACGCTGAAAGCGCTAAATTCATGTGTCTTCACTTCTAGGTTGGTTTAGAATGTATTAAAAGACTGGAAGAGCATTCTTCTAGACTGAAGAGTTCTTCTAGTCTGGGTGCCAGGTCACATTGGAATTTTTGGGAATGAGGACGTGGATAGGTTTGCCAAATTATGAGCCTCTCTTCCTTTTATTGGTCCCGAGCCTGCTGTTGGCGTGTCTTCTGGCACACGTCTGTCAGGCTTTCAGACATGGACAGCTTCACAGCATTCATTATGGATGAGCTCAGTTGGTTTTCGGCAGTCCAAAATGCTCATCGGGAGGTCCGGACAAGGCCATTAGTGAGACGTTGCTCTGTTTTTCACGGAGCGCTCTCAGGCATCTGGTTGGATCTCTTACTGGACATTGTGATTTAGAGAGACATCTCTACATAATGGGGCTCATGCCGGATCTATTTTGTAGTCTGTGAGAGGAGGGTTCACCCATCCATCTTATGACTGATTGCCTGGGTTGTGAGGAAATTAGGTTCAGGACCTTTGTTCGGAATAGGATGTCTGTGGAAGAGCTTAGGCTATTTCTGCTTAAGGTTATTGTCCGATTTATTCGGACTGCGGTGGATCTTGGATGGATTAGATTCGGGTCTAGATTTTTGTTCTAGACCCGGTTTGTTGTTGCTTTTCTTGGGGTAGCTATATGGGCTCAGTGGGGCTTTGGATAGCGTAGGGTTTGGTCCCTCCTCACAGACAAATAATAATAATAATAGATATAAGGGATCATAAAAATAATCTAAAATTGCATTTTAGAGAAAAACCTAACCCCCATCTATCCCCCAAAAGATGATTTAAATGAATTTTTTTTCAATGTATCAAATAAAAGTTCTGACTCTTTATATGTATAGTTTAATGTGTTAAGTATAAAGAAAATCGTTAGCTATTTTTCGAAAAAAATTGGAAAAAAAAAGAGTGAAAAATCCATTTTCCATTAAAGAGGTAACTTCCGGTTGAGAAATTTTGACAGATAATTAACTACTCGGATCCCATGATGTTACCTAAACGTTTGAATATCAAGTTTGAACTTTCTACGATTTTGCAATTTTTTTGAGGGAAGGTTCAAATATGCGCACGCATATTTTTTTTTACTTTCTCTTACCCCTAGTAACAGGAAGTATTTAATCGTGTCAAATTTTCGATATCCAGTTTTCACCGGAAATATCCGTTTTAAGGTCCCCTGAGTCCAAAAAAGTGGTTTTTAGCAAATGGTGTGTACGTGTGTGTGTGTGTGTGTGTGTTTGCATGTGAACAGAATAGCTCAAAAACGAAAAACCGTAGATAGGTTGAAACTTAGATAGGTTTAGGTATCACCAGGAGATCTGTCAGTAAGTTATCTGTCAAAATTCCTCAATTTTTTTTTTTTTTTTTTTTTTTTTTTTTTACTTTTTTGCGTTTTATTTGAAATATTACTCTGGGAAAATTCATTTAAGGGCAGTTATGGAGGGAGGGTGGGGTTAGGTTTTCATCTAAAGTGCTATTTCAGTTTATTAGGCAGTTCTATCATCTAAATAATGTTATTTAAAAATTGAAAATGTTGTTGAAATTCCGACTTTGAAAAAATCGGATAACCGGAAGTGAGTTTACTTTACTACTTTACTAAATTATTTTTTTCACTTTTTCGCGATTTACTCAATAATGGCTCCGACGATTTTTTTGAAACATCGTATATAAAGGAGACATACATAGATCTACAACTTTTATTTAAAAACATTTCTCTGGGAAAATTCATTTAAGGGCACTGATAGAGGAGGGGAGTGGGGTTTATGTTTTTTCTCTAAAGTGCTATCTCATAGTTGATTATACAATTCTATCATCCAAACAAAATTATTAGAAAGAAATACGTGGATGCCCAAAATTCCGAGTTTTAAGAAAATTAGTAAACCGGAAGTGCGCTTTTACTGACAGTTTTTTTTTTTTTCAGTTTTCAAAGAATTTCATTAAATTTGGTACACAAACTATAAAATTGGTCAATTATTGAGAACTGGAATAAGAGAAAGTTGTGTGGGTGTTTCACACCAGATTTTTTTTTTTACTCAAGGTACTTCTAAAAATGTATTTTTCCAGTGAAAAACACGATATCGAAAATTTGACACGATTACGATATTTGCAAATTAAAAGAAAGTAATAATGTATATATAGTTCCTCACGAGCAATTAGGTTAAAAAAAAAAAATCGTTCTTAAAAAAAGTATATATACAAAATAAAATATATACAAAGAAAAATAAAAAATATATTACCATAAAAATAACGAACAATATAAAATATGAAGATAGCCTGAAGCTAGTGTGTTTTGGAGGTTGTATAAAAACACAAAACTATTGTGAGCGTACGGAGAAAAACAAAAAAAACTGTGCTGCTACTCTAATAAACTTGAACAACAACCACATTGTCTGATTTACAATGGAAATATTATTTTTCTATAGCTAAAAGAAGGAAAAATTGACAAACAAAATAAATAAATAAACAAAGAGATAAAACAAAAAAAAAGGAATCAGTAGGACATTGTCCAATCATGAGATTCATTCGTAGATTCTAATGAAAAAAAAAAGAAAAAAAAAAGGAATCAGTAGGAAATTTTTCCAATCATGAGATCCATTCGTAGATTCTAATGAAAAAAAAAAAAAAAAAAGGATCAGTAGGAACATTTTCCAATCATGAGATCCATTCGTAGATTTAATGAAAAAAAAAAAAGGAATCAGTAGGACATTTTTCCAATCATGAGATCATTCGTAGAATTCTAATGAAAAAAAAAGGAATCAGTAGGACATTTTTCCAATCATGAGATCCTTCGTAGATTCTAATGAAAAAAGAAAAAAAAAGGAATCAGTAGACATTTTTCCAATCATGAATCCATTCGTAGATTCTAATGAAAAAAAAAAGAAAAAAAAAAGGAATCAGTAGGACATTTTTCCAATCATGAGATCCATTCGTAGATTCTAATGAAAAAAAAAAGAAAAAAAAAAGGAATCAGTAGGACATTTTTCCAATCATGAGATCCATTCGTAGATTCTAATGGAAAAATAAAAAATAAAAACTTTAAGTATAAAACATTTATACGACTTTCTGTTACTCTAATTATTCAATTTAATCAAGAAATTTTTCATTAAAATTGTAACGTCTATGTGTAAACCAACAAAGCTTGTGCAAATTAAAATTTAAACTAACTGGGATGACCTCCATCCAACCAACACCTCTGTAAAATCAATTTATTCAGAAAACAGTTTCAAATAAAAGTATTACGTTTCTATCGATGCAGCAAACATTCTAAGTTTAAAGAAAACCGGTTTTTTGAGAAAATTCCCAAAAAAACTCCTCGTAATCTGTAAAATCGTACTTTCGGTTAAACGTTTTACTTCAAATTTGAAATTCTATCATCATTGCTTCTAATATGTATTGATTTACACTGGTTAAACAAAGTTTTGCATACTACAAGATTTTGTATTTCTGACCTTTGTCCGGTAAATTATATTGAATTTCTTTGTTGTGTATGACCTTTGAAACACGTTACATTTGATTTCCTGACAATGTGCTCATTCATTCACGGCTTGTTAGAAGAGATTTTGATCAGTTGAGAGATTGAGCTGATTACGTGCAGTTGAAATTTTTTTTTGTTGATTGCGTGTAAGTTGAAAAGGAAGTGATTTTACCGTGAATTTAAACAGCAATGCCACGGCACACGATTTCAGCAGCAGATGGAGTTCGAATAGTGACTTTAATGCAACATGGTCAAATGATAAGAGCCGAAGGAGCTCAAGTGGCGCGATGCAATTAACGTGACGCTTCCAGAGATATTTTCCGTGGTAGCCTGCTTCATTTGGTGGTCATCGACCGATTTTGGGCGTATGGCTCATCTTCAGAATGCGTTTTTCGGACAGTGTGACAACACAGACTTGCATAGAGCAAATTCAATTTTACACGTCGAAGATGGGCGAACGCCCGAAACCGGTCAATGACCACAAAATGAAGCAGGCTACCACGGAAAATGTCTCTTATGCTTTCCAGAACTACCACCACAACTACCTTTCCAGACTTTGGCGGAAATTCCAACAGACACACACCATAGCTGATAAGCCTAGGATAGGTCGACCACGCAAAGCAACCGCTGCTCAAGACCGATACATCTGTATTTCCGCTAGGAGACAACCTAGGAGCACAACAACCACTATACGGAGGGAGCTTCTAGCGGCTACTGGAGTCAGTGTGTCTAGACAACTGTTCGAAATCGACTCCACAATGTAGGACTACGTTCTCGAAGGCCATTCAAGGCACCACGCCTCGAATATCACCACAGACTACAGCGTGTACAATGGGTAAGAAGATATGAAAATTGGACGCGGGAACAATGGGCCCAAACTTTATTCACAAATGATGTACGCATTTCGTTGCATCCAGATAACAAAAGTATTCATGTCTAGAGGGCAAATGGCCAACGTTTAAATGAAGCTTTCATTGTTGAACGGTACCAGCAAGGTGGTGGTTGCACCACACTTCTTCTGGGGAGGAATAATGGTGGGACGCCGCATACCAGTAGTACATATCCTGGGCAATATGAACGTCACAAAAATATGGGAACATCGTCCTTGAATCCATTGTTCGTGGATTTAGAGCTAACATTGGAGCAGATTTCAGTTTAATGGACGACAATGCTTGTACCAACCGCGCACAGTCTGTGAATAGATTCTTGGAAAGCCATGGTACTCAAAGGATGATCTGGCAACCATCGTCTCCTGATTTGAATTGCGTGGAACATGTTTGGAGATTACTGAAAACAGCAATTTCCAACCGCCCCCAACCACCACGAGCTCTACACAAAGACCTTATTCCTGCTGCCATAGAGGAATGGGACAATCTTACGCGAGATGTACTGGATATCCTGGTATTGAGCATACCACAAACCGCCTCCAAGCCTGTCGCAGGGCTCATGGAGTCCACCTCACACATTACAGATTGCACAGAAAATTGACTCTTGTGGTTGAAGGATTACGTGAGTTTTTGTCTACATTTCTGTATGACGAAATTTTCTTTTTTTTTCACATTGGCTCATCGGCTGTCTCTAAGATAAAGTGTTTTTTTGTTTGTTTGTACTTTACACTATTATAAGATAAACAACGTTGTATTATATTTGGTTCAGAAATACGAAATCTTGAAATATGCAAAACTTTTTTTGACCAGAGTATTATGTAGGGTGGTAAAAATTATACTGAACTGTTGTACTTTAAAGGAAAGTATATAAACGCTACAATTCTGCCCAAAACTGCCCAAAAAATTATTTTACCAGAAAAAAGTATCAAATAAAACTGATTAGTGTTTATGCGTGTACATAGTAAATACGAAGAAAATCATTGATTCAGTTTACATTTAAGTAAATTTATATCATTTAATGTTATAAAAATTTTTGTTCAGCTCAGATTATCAAGTCAATATCAAATAAAACTCACCTATAACTACTTAATATATATTATAAAGCCTAAAGAGCTCTGTCAAATATGCAACAGTCACGTGGTTGAGGACATTCACCATTTTATTATAACTTGTCCAATATATGCCCGTTTCCGTACGTTAACAGTTTAATAATGAATCAATTAAAATTATCTTATCTACTTGTGATGAACTCAAAATAAAACAAATATTCCTGTATATAATTAACTCATTAAAATGAATTATAATATAAAATTAATGAATGAATGATGTCTAAATAATAAAATAAAATAAATGTTTGTTTATAAACATTGAAGTATCAATAAATAGGAGATAAACAAGAAACTTAATAATACTTGTTGTAAAATAAATATTTTTCTATTCTATTACAAATACTGCCATTTTTACTTACTCTTTAGTAAGAGGAAGTATTGTAATCGTGTCAAATTTTAGATTTCGAGTTTAGGTATCACCATGGGATCTGACACTACGTTATCTGTCAAAATTCCTCAACCGGAAGTACCACTTTACTAGTTGGATTTTTTACTTTTTTGCGATTTTCTCAAAAATGGCTCGACGATTTTCTTTAAACGTCAAACATCAACCACACATACAATGAGCTACAACTTTTATTTGAAACATTTCGCCAGAAAATGGCATTAAAGGGCACTTTGGGGGAGGGGTGGGGTTAGGTTTCCATCTAAAGTGCTATTTCAGTTAATTACAATTCTGTCATCTAATAATGTTAATTAGAATAATATGTATTGACAATTCCGAGTTTGAAGAAAATCAGATAACCGGAAGTTATCCAATTTACCACTTTAAAGTTATTTTACCCTTTACTGAATGATTTATTCACTTTTTTCGCAATTTTCTCAAAAATGGCTGCGACGATTTTTTGAAACTTCGTAATAAAACTAAACATACAAAGATCTACAACTTTTATTTAAAACATTTCTCTGGGAAAATTTTTGAGGGCACTTTTAGGGGAGGGGTGGGGTTATGTTTTTCTCTAAAGTGCTATCATAGTTGATTATACAATTCTATCATCCAAACATAATTAATTAGAAATTCCGAGTTTCGAGAAAATTAGAAAACCGGAAGTGCGCTTTTTCCTGGACAGTATTTTCAGTTTTCGACGAATTTCATTAAATTTACATACACAAACTATAAAATTTGTCCATTATAATTTTGAGAACTGGAATAAGAGAAAGTTGTGTGAGTGTTTCACACCAGATTTTTTTTTTGTTTACTATTGTCTATTTAAATACTTTACAAATTTATTTTTGAAGTTTAAGAAATGTATTTTAAATGTTTTATTTCAAGCAGTTTGCTATTGTATTTTTTGTAGTTTGTATTCTTTTAACTTTATTTTTCTTTTAATGTATTTCATACCACTCTATTTGTATGGGGCTCTCCCCGAAAGCAAATAAAAATTATTATTATTATTATTATTATTAAATCATTCATTCTATTTTCAAGAAAATCCCCCCCCAAAATGGACAAAGCTCTGCAGGCAGAAAAGAAGAAGATATCGACAGATTGCGACGAAATGAAGTGGAGATTAGGTGGTTCCTTTTTGTAGCAGAATTACCATAGAAACGAAGGAGAGGCGTATAAGATGGGAAATGTTTTTGCCCAATTATGAGTCTAATTGCAAAAATAAACATCTTTTCAGACTTATTTCATTTGATGCCCCTTTCTCGACATCAAAGGGGCATCTGAAGGTCCTTATTTATAATAATAATAATTTATTTAATACAAGAATAAAAAAAATACACAAGAAGAGTATATATTTTTGGCAATGGTAATAGTTGTCTGCGGGAAAGTTTGGTAATTATTGTTTAAAGTATTTTCCACGGATATATGAAGAAAAAAAAATCTGGCGTGAAACACTCACGCGACTTTCTCTTACTGCGAAATGGTAAATTTTCTTCACACTTACAATAATAGCATTTAAAATCGTCGGCATTTTTATGGTGATGATAAAACTGAAAAAAAAAAAAACCAATTCAGGAAAGACGCATTTCCGCTCAACCGTTTCTACAAACTGGCAACTTATATGATTCTAATTATCCCCAAAAGTCCCCTGCTCAAATGAATTTTCTCATAAAAGAGAAATTTACAAATAAAAGTTAGTTTAAAGAAAATCTTTGGAGCCATTTTCCAGAAAATCACAAAAACTGAGAGAGAAAAAAAACATTCAGTAAAGTGGCACTTCCGGTTGCCTGATTTTGCCCGAAATCTCAAAGTATTGTGATTGTGTCAAATTTTGGACATACGAGTTTTCCCTAGAAATACACGTTTTGAGGACTTCTCTTAAATATGAAAAAAAATTGTATTTAGCGAATGGTGTACATGTTTATGTATGTATGTATGTGTCCAAAAAAAATCACAGGAGGCTCAAATTTGGTATTCCATTCAGATGTCATCACAGCATGTGAAATGAAGGTTTCAGTCAAAATAGGTTAACGGAAGTACAACTTTACTAATGGGTGTTTCAGGTTTTCGTAATTTTTTCTCGAAAACGGCTCCGAACGATTTGCTTTAAACATCTTACTATCATCTACACACATAAATAAATGCCTATCAGATATATCTCTTAGTTGGCTGATCGGCCAGGGGGTATCATAAGAAAAACACTACAAAATTATTTTTTAAGTGTTTTTATTAATATCCCGACCTTTCGACAAACATTGTTTGTCTTCTTCAGGGGCTATCTTTGGAATGCTCTATTTGTATGCTCTATTAATTACTACATGTTCAATTATGACTGTGGTCTATTAGTTTACTACCAGTCCCTGAAGAAGACAAACAATTTGTTGTGGTGGTTGGTTCCGCAGAGCTGGAAAGCATCAGAGACATTTTCCGTGGTAGCCTGCTTCATTTCGTGGTCATCGACCGGTTTCGGGCGTTCGCCCATCTTCAGGATGCGTTTTTTCAGACAGTGTGCCAACACAGACTCGTACAGAGACTTAGTTTCACACTAACATCGAAACCGGTCGCTGACCACAAAATGAAGCAGGCTACCACGGAAAATGTCTCTGAAGACAAGCAATGTTTGTCGAATTGTCGGGATATTAATAAAAACACTTAAAAAAAATTTTGTAGTGTTTTTCTTATGATACCCCCTGGCCGATTAGCCAACTAAGAGATACATCTGATCATTTCTAACGGCCAGCAATTGCTACAATTTGTTAAATGCCTATCTTTTGTTACTTTATAACATTTTTTCGGGAAAGCTGATTTTGTAGAGGCAGCTGATGCTTTGGTAAGGAAAGATGCTGTATCTCCATTAAATGGGACTGAACTATCCCTCACGTAAAGAAACTCAAGAACGAAGAAGAAACAAAAATATCTCAACTTTGGTACTCCCTCTCAGGACTAAGTTAGGCAAAGATCTCTTGGGGAATTATAGTCCAGGAAGGTCGGAAGTATGCATCGGCCTCAGTAAGAATGAGCCCTCCGGTCATATATTTTGTAGAGATAGCCGAAGCTCTTGCAAGGAAAGGTGCTGCATCTCTATTAAATGGGACTGAACTATTCTCACGTAAAGGAACTCAAGAACGAAGAAGAAACAAGGATATCTCAACTCTGGTACTCCCTCCCAGGACTAAGTTAGGCAAAGATCTGCTTGGGAAATTATAGTACAGGGAGATCGGAAGCATGCATCGGCCTCAGTAAGAATAAGCTCCGCATACTTACGGGTTTCCTCCTGGGGCATTGTAAAGTCAGGCAAGTCCTTGACGAAGCTGGGCTTGGAAAGTGACAGCATTTGCAGATTCTGTGGGGGGGGATGGAGGAAATTCCAATACATCTTCTAACGGACTGCGATGCTGCCATTCAGAGAAGTTTCAGAAACTTGGGTAGTTAACAAGAAGAAGAGGGGAACATACCCTCCCTAGAGCCCTCCAGGATTTCAAGATTCCTTAGGGATCTTAACCTGGTAGGAGTGCTGTAGGCCTGAAAGGGTGCTTTAGGCTAGCCTAGGGCAATAGACCGTGTTAGGTAGCGTAAAGTTTTCCTCTAATATAACACTTCAGTAAAATTTAGATTTCTACCACATGTTTAATATTAATATCTACCGAATTGGTGCTATAAAATTTCTTCTGGACTACAATGTACTCTACCTTTGCTAGAGGTAGGTACTTGTCTTCTCATCACCTCTATAAATTTTTAGAACAAATGAGTAAAATTTAAAGTTGAAATAATATTTATCATTTATTATAATAATTGTATTAAGCAGCCAATTAGAGAAAATAGTGGGACTGCTCCTCACCAAAGTTTTTTTTTTAATAGTTTTTTACGATTTTCTCGAAAACGGCTCCAACGATTTGCGTAATACTTCGTACACTATTTCTGAATATAAATATCTATAATTTTTATTTGAAATAATTTTTCACAAAATTTGGGGGGAGCGGTACTGTGGGGCACCATGAGTTAGGCTGAAATTTGTCTGTTACAATCTTTGCTAACAGCTTGAGACAGTATACGTTGCCATTAAATGTCACAAACAAGTAAGCACATATAATCTCCACCATCATTTATTTTTGCAATGATTGCCTAATTAAAAAGTTAATAAACACTGCAATTTTAAAGAAAATTTTAATATTAATAAATGTTTTAATTGCACATTGAGAAAAATCGTGTGATTTTTTGGTTCTCGTCAGATATTTTTTTAATTTATTTGGAATGAATATCCTTACTTAGATAGCAACGGTGGAGTTTATAAATCTATTGTAATTCCATTCAATATAAATTATGACTAACGAGTAGCATTTCCAAATCTGTTAATATGAATTATTACTGCCATTAATTTTCTTCGATGGAGCAATTCATCTCATTATTAACAATAATATTGTGTACGCCAAAAACACACGCATACACACACACATGTAATTTAATATGATAATTGGCAAATTAATCATTCAAGACGTAATAACAGTATTTAACTACTGTATATATACATCTATACATAAACAGAAAAAAAAAAAAAATATATATATATAAATATATGAAAGCTAGTTATTATTATTTGGACCAGTAACCGGTTATTATCCAATTAGTGTAACGACCTACAAAAGCGGGAGGATTAGATACACATATGGGAGGGCTTTACGTTGATTACACATTGCAACAAATCAGCTGCTACCAGTTGGTTTAAAAACTCCACGCACAATTTCGGGAAAACTTCGTAATGAACTCCACATCATCTTAACGTGATTAATTGTGGAACCGTAGTAAATTTTTAATGTTTTAACTGGCTGTAAATTTTCATAGTTGCCAGGTGGATTTAACTGGCTAGTTTGTGAAAACCGTCACCTGCATGTTAAAATTAATCTTAGGTTTCTGAAAACAAAACAATAAATTGAATCCATATCTATTTTTCTTTGGTTAGAAATACTAGTGTTATAGAAAATAAGGTTGAAAAGCAAAAATTCACAGACGTAGAAATATGACTCCCTAATGTTTATAGTCTTTTTTACCAGTACAGGTATGGTGTTATTTGGATTGGGCGCGCATGATGTGATACCTGATAATTGAATTCTTCGGTATTATTCGGACGTTCCCATAATGGCTGGTGAATGGACTGTTTTCTAGGCTGAGGTTTATGCTATTCTTTGATGTATTTTGGATGAGCGGGTACATAACATTAACTTTAAAAGTTGTATCTTTGCTCAGATAGGCAAACTGCGATGAAAGCGTTGAGTTCATGTATCTTCTCTTCTACAGGTTGGTACTAGAATGTTGTAAAAGACTGGAAGAGCTTTTTACCTTGAAGGATGTACTTCTGGTCTAGGAACCAGGTCATATGGGAATTTTTCGAGATGAAAGAGGTGGATAGGTTTGCCAAATTAGCCACCTCTCTCTTTCACTGGTCACGAACTTGCAATTACAGTGTCATATTTGGCACATATCTGTCAAGTTTTCCAGTGATGGATAATTTCACAGCATTCACATCCTCTATGGATGAGCTCAGTGGTTGTCGGTAGTCTAAGATGCTCATTATAAATATATATATATATATATATATATAAAACCTGTGGCGCAACAGTCCACCATAAAGGACCTAGGCTTACCAGACGGCGATATATTGGGGGACGTGAGGTAAGCAAGCCTCAATTCTTTCGCCGTTTAATGCTGACCTTCGCTACCTAGGGCGCTACTATCTGTAGCTTCCCATTTTTCTCACGATGCTGGGTCAACACAGCTTTACCTTACGGGAATCGATCCCTAAATTCTCGCACAAGAGTCTTGTGCGCTAGCCACTAGACCAACGCATGAGGACTCATTACAGTATATACTTATATTGCCTTAGATAAATATATCCTTTTTTTAAATCAATAAAAAATTACATTGAGCAATACTTTATTCATTTACGAGCATAGAAATAATATTTTTGTCATTAAAAAGATAAAAAACAGTATCAGAGATATTTTCTATGACAGCCAGCTTCTTTTTGTAGTCACCAACAGGTTTGGGGCGTTCGCCCATTATCAGAATGTTTTCGTCAAAATAGTGTGTGTGTTAACATAGGCTTGCACATAGTAAATTTAGTTGATACACTCAAAGCATGCAATTCACAGAAAATATCCCTGATACTTTCCAGCTCTGCGGAACCAACCACCACAACAAATAAAAAAGTATCTGGATATATCTTTTTTTTTTTTTTAAATAAAAAATAATAAAATTTGGCTTAATATATTTTTTATGGAAAATTCATTAATTCATGAAATAATTTCCATTAATATAACAAATTATTTAAAAATTGCACTAACTCCTTACTAAGGAACACAATTGCCGGGATTAATAAATCTTGTGCTCCTTTCTCGTTTGAAAAAGGACTTCCTTATACTAGGTGATATTATTTTTTTGGATTCTTCTTCGGTAATTCAACATCCGAATTTCAACTCTTAGTTCAGGAATGTCTGTCCATTTTCACCGAAAATACGTAATAAATTTAGATACAAATTGTAGAATATAGATTTAAATAGGAAAAAAATCCTTATTAGTGAATTCTAATGAGATTACAATTTGATAATATGAATGTGGTAGTTGCATGCAAAACAGACATGAGCATGCAAATAACATATTTTAGGTTATGATTTTTGTGGAGAAATATTTTCATTTCATAGGGATGAATAATTTAATGCACTAGTAATTCTTCTTTTCAGGATAAAGAATAAATTTTTTTTAAAAGGTCAAGATAACTTATTCATTCCGCATAGTCACTATATAAATGTTGATTTATTTAAAATACTAGGACATGCTCTTTTTCAACTAACAAATATACTTTTTAAGTTGTTCATCATTTATATTTATTCATGTTGCAAATATAACGCTCATTTATTTCTTTTAATGCTCAAGTTTTTTATTAAATGTATAAATCGTTTATTCTGATGCCGGTTTATTATTTTTCTTGTTATTCCTAATAAGAGGAAGTATTATAATCGTGTTAAATTGTCGATATTGAATTTTCACCGGATATCCGTTTTGAGGTCCTCTGAGTCAAAAAAAGTGGTTTTTAAAAAAAAATGGTATATGTATGTGAAGCAGCGTAGCTCAAAAACGAAAAATCCTAGAAAGTTCAAATTTGATATTCCCGTTTAGGTATCACCATGAGATCCGACAGTGAGTTACCTGTCAAAGTTCCTCAACCGGAAGTACTACTTTACTGAATAGTTTTTTTTAACTTTTGTTTTGCGATTTTCTCAAAAAATGGATTCAACGATTTTCTTTAAACTTGATATATCAATACACATACAATGATCTATACAATTTTTATTGTTGTTTTGGTGTTCGTTACGACCGTAATATTCAATGTTGAAAATAGATCAACGTCTATTCTAGGTCATCTAGTTTGGTCATTAAAAAACACTTTTTAAACTTTCTTCTTCAGGGTAAAAATTTCTTGTTAACTTGTTTTCTTGTTAAATTTCTTGTTTCTTGTTTTCTTGTAAAAATTTCTTGTTAGAATTGTTAAAATTTCTTGTTTAACTTGTTACATACCATCACCAAGAGTTACTTGATAATTTATATTTGAAACATATCTCCGGAAAAATGCATTTAAGGCCATTTTTGTGGAAGGGTGGTGTTAGGTTTTTTTCCACCAAAGTGCTATATCATTTTATTACACAATTCTATCATCTAAATAATATTAACTAGAATTAAATATGTTGTTGAAATTCCGAGTTTGAAGAAAATCAGAGATTGGAAATGCGATTTTATTGGCAAATATTTTTCTAAAACGGTTCCAAAAATTATTTGAAACATTTCTCCGGATAAATTCATTTAAGGGAGCTTTTGTGGTAGTGGTAGGGTTATATTTGCTCTTAGTTCATTATACAATTCTACCATCTAAACATAATTAATTAGAAATAAATTGATTGCCAAAATTCCGAGTTTCAAGAAAATTTAGTAAACCTGAAATGTGCTTTTTACTGAACATTTGTTTTCAGTTTTCGCGATTTTCCCTATAAAAGCATCGACAAATTTCATTAAATTTGATATACTAACTATAAAGTTTGTCAATTATAATTTTGAGAATTGGAATCTGAGAAAGTTGTGTGATTGTTTCATACCAGACTTTTTTTGTTTTGTTTTTTTTTTAATATCGTATCAAATTTTCAATATCGAGTTTTCACTAGATATTTCTGGATTTGAGTCCAAAAAAATCGTTCTTAGAAAATGATTATGTATGCATGTATGTACGTGAACAGCAAAGCTTAAAAATGAAAAACCGTAGAAAGTTAAAACTTGATATTCCATTTAGGTATCACTATGGGATCCGACACTACATTAACTGTCAGAATTCCTCAACCGGAAGTACCACTTTATTGTATGGATTTTTTCAGTTTTTCCCCGATTTTATTCTAACGATTTTCTTTAAACTTTGATACATCAACAAGGAAGAATATCAAAAGATCTACAACTTTAATTTAAAACTTAACTCCAGGAAAATTCAGTTAAGGGGGCTTTTGGAGGGTATTTAAAACTTTCCTCAAAATAAGTGTTTTTTGTTGTTTAAGTTTTGATTCTCCCTTTAATTGAAGTCATTTAACATCTAATATAGAAATATAAATTTGAAGAAATTTACAGTCATTCATAACTATGTAAACTGTCGTAAGAAAAAGTCATCGTTGATTTTTAATGCTAAAATAATTTGTATATAATTTTTACATATTATTTTTTAAAATCTTTACGATAAATATTCATATATTACATTACCCTCATTATATTAATTTTATAGAGGATACAGCGCAGAAAATTTACGGGGTTGTCCGCGCTTCCTAGAGCCGGCCCTGGACGTAGGCTGTTCAGTTGTTAATTTAAGACTGCTTGAAGTGCTGAAATTGGACTTTTCAAATCTGGGCTTGACTGCCTTAAGCTCTGAATTTGCTG
This sequence comes from Triatoma infestans, assembly GCA_011037195.1. Lineage (NCBI taxonomy): Eukaryota > Metazoa > Arthropoda > Insecta > Hemiptera > Reduviidae > Triatoma > Triatoma infestans. The sequence continues at coordinate 120,537 of JAAEAF010006187.1, read as the reverse complement.
GGTTCAAATATTATTTTTTTTTTAGCTCTTATGAGAGTTAGACCACGGATTCTAGGGGGGGGAAGCTGGGTTCTCCAAGGTGGACGTGAAGAGGAGGTGTAAGTGTATTCGTGGAAGGTACGCCTTAGAGAAGCAGCTGATGGCGGTAAAAAGGTGCTCCCAATGTTTGCTTAGGTAAATTCACTCAACAGAGATCTTCTATTAAACAATACTCATATATTAATGATATGTCGTGGTCGTTTATAGAAGTGCAGAAAAATGCAAGTGGGAGTGACTGCAATGTTGAACTAGATTTTTGCCTATTGATAGCATAATATAAATAATGTTTGCATCCTAGTAACAATAGTAATTGCAAAATAATACGCCCACTTCTTAAAAATAGCTCTTCCACTCCTAGACCAGAATGCAGTGCAAAAATATATGTGAAGAAAAACAGGCAGCCTACTCTACCAACCAACTGAATAATTCTCAAATTAACATCTTGTGCCTATATCTTTGCCACTTAAACGATATATTTGAAAGTATAATCATGCTATTATAATCTAGACGTGGCACAATCTAACGTGTAAATTGATACGTGTTCAATTATTAAAGATCTTACTGGTGGCATTATTATTCAACATAGCCACTTAGTTCTTCAAAATCCCATCACTATACACTACAGAAAAAAAAATAAAACCACTCTATTAATTCACGCTAAACTGAAGACTCAATCATTTCTTCAAGTCATTTGTTGACTGTGAGTTTTTTAGCATTCGCAGTGATTGTTAGTGCTGTTAGTTTAATTGTTTACCAGTAGAGTAGTAAAGACAACATCCCCGACGATAAAAACTATCAATCATTTCTTTCTGTAGAGTTTTAGATAAGAAAGATCCTAACGTAAGAAAATGCATATAAATCCAACTGCATGGCTACCAAGAGTAGCCACATTATAGCTCCCACTGAGTGTCAGTGTCAGTACAATGGCTCACACTCAAAAGTAGACACCATATTTCAATATTCTTTTTGTACTGTTTGACTAAAAAGTATGAGTTTAGATATTTCTATATTATACGTAAACTATATGTATTTATTGTTTTTAATTTAGCATTTGTAAAGAAATATGTATTTATTTAGCAATTGATTTAAATATATTTTTTTTTTTTTTTCCCTCAGGGTTCTGTACCGCGACCATTCTTGATCTATTGTACCCCCCCTGGTGCCTAAGATGAGCTAGCTCATCTATAGCACCCTCTCCAGGTTTAACTCCCTGAGAAATCTCAGAATCCTGGAAGGTTCTAGGGCAGGTATTTCTTCCTCCCCTATCTGGTAACAGCCCAGACTACTAAATCTTCTTTGAATGACGGCATCACAGTCCGTGAGGAGGTGTATCGGAGTTTCCTCCGCCTCTCCACAGAATCTGCATATGCCGTCACCTACTAGGCCAAGCTTTCTCAGGTGTCCCCTGAGTCTGCAATGCCCCGTAAGGAATCCCGTAAGAATACGGATCCTATTCTTACTCAGACTGATGAAGGCTTTCGATCTTTCCTGGTTATAACCGCCCAGACAGACCTTGGCCTGCCTCAGTCCCGGGATGGTGTTCCAGAGACGAGCTCTTTTAGCCACCTCCTCCTTCTTGATTTCTTCTAGAAATACTTGGTCACTGACTCAACAAAAGGGCTCTGGCCCAATAAGAGGAGATACAGCGCATATATTTTTGTTTAAGCACGGCGAGGTCGACTTCTTCCTCACCCAATTTCTCACGGAACACGGTTGTTTGGCCGTTTACCTGTGTAGGGTGAGGAAGATGAGAGACCCGGCGTACATATACGGGGACGCCGCCTGCAACACCTTTTTCGGTGCGGGAGATGAGCAAGAGAAAGACGAAGGCTGGAGGCTGAAATCGGGAGCGTTACTCCGGAAAAAGTGGTGAGGACCATACTCATCCGAAGGAACCGGTGGAACAAGGTTGCTATCTTTGTCCGGACGGTTTTTCGGATGAAGATTACTGAGACGAACCGGCGCCTCGATCCCCCGGAGGACGGGGTCCAGCTAATCTGGAGTGGGTCCATTTGGGGCGTATTATGATGCACCACCCAGAAGTAGTTAGTACCTTAGCAGTTCCGGGGTGGGCGGATGCCTGCGAGGGAGTAGGGGTTTTTTAATGGAAGCGAGTCCCAAACTCGCTATCATCATGGAATCCGACAGTACGTTATACGTCAAAATTCCTCAACCGAATACTACTTTAATAGTTTTTTTTTTTTTACATTTTTGCGATTTTCTCAAAAATGGCTCCAACGATTTCCTTGAAACTAGGTATATCAACTACACATACAAAGAGCTACAACTTTTATTTGAAACATTTCTCCGGAAAAATTCATTCAAGGGAACTTTTGCGAGTGAAAGGTGGGGTGAGGTTACGGCTTCCACTAAAGTGCTATTTCAATTTATGAAACAATTCTGTCATCTAAATAATGTTAATTAGAAATTAAATATGCTGTTGAAATTCTGAGTTTGAGAAAAATCGGATGACCGGAAGTGATGCACCACTTTACTAAATAATTTTTTCACTTTTACGTGATTTTTTCTCAAAAATGGCTCCGATGATTTTCTTGAAACTTTCTATATAAACTACACATACAAAGATGTACAACATTTATTGTAAAACTTTTCTTTGTGAAAATTCATTAAAGGGCACTTCTATGGTAGGGGGTGGGGTTATGTTTTCTCTAAAATGCTATCACAGTTGATTACACAATTCTACCATTCCAAAGAAAATTAATTAGAAATAAATAGATGGCCAAAATTCCGAGTTTCAAGAAAATTAGTTAAACAGGAAGTGCGCTTTTACTGAACAGTTTTCGACGAATTTCATTAAATTTGGTACACTAACTATAAAATTTTGACAATTATAATTCTGAGGAACTGGAATAAGAGAATATTGTGTGAATGTTTCACACCAGATTTTTTGTTTTTATTAGTATTATTATAAATTCCATCATTGTTAGTTGTTTAAAATATTAACATTAATAATATAATGTCATTATATATGAGTACATATGGTGAAACGTAATGCTTTTTATTGATGAGAACAGTAACTTTTATCAAGATTTTTTTATTTTTAGTTAGATATGTAATTTTTTTTTTGGAGTTGACGTAGCCACCATGTGCTTTGTGCATTTGAGAGTTTGTTTAAATAATATTTTTTAAAATATCGTAATTTAGATGTTGAAGAGCAGAATGTTTTTTTATATAAGTGAAGGCCATAAAAGGAGCCCTATACTATGTAATTAAACATAGCGGATTTTAATTAGACTTAAAAAATTGAATCATTAATTAGCTATGAAAAATTCTGAAAATATGAAATACATATAAAACTCTTTGCTGGCTATTAATTTTTTTTTTATTTTTTTATTTTTTTTTAACTTTTTTTAATAAACCTTATTATGGAAAGATCGGCAACATTTTTTTTTTTTGGGCCATATTAATTTTGACGTTGTGATGGATGCAAGAAATTATATCTATTTTTATTTGAAATATCAAAATTAGGAAGAAAAATGTGAGCTTGTTGGCAGAAAAGGGTACACGCAGGTAGAAGGGTACAGTTATGGGAAAAGTTCATGAACCTTGTTAGCTACCCCCCCCCATTTTCTTTTCACAGGGGAAGATTTAAAATAACAATTAGAAGAAATTCCTTCAAGACAGTTTTTGTTTGTAGACACCAAGGAGAACACATCAGAACTGTGCCAGTTTAAGTTATAACATAAGAGTTTATTTCAGTATACTTATAACTTATAAGCATATTATTGTGATATTTATTTAAAGTAACTTAGTTTCATTTAGAGAATATATCTATTTTAAAAACAGTGGTGCTCTCTTGATTATTACTAATACTTCTCTCTTAAACATATATATTTACAAGCCCTTTTTACTAAACCGCTCGTGCTACAACAAACATACAACACAACAATATAATAACATTTCAACGTCAAGACAAAACCATGATGATTTCATTTTTTTTCTTTATTATTTTTGTGTATAAGGATTAAGTATTCTTTCGAAAGGAAAAAATTCTGTCGCCTTCCTTTTTTTTTAAAAAAAAAAACTTAATAACTTATTGTATAAGCTTTTAAGAGCAAAAGAAAAAGAAAAAAAGACAAGAATGAAGGATTGATAGAAGAAGAAAAAGAAGAAGAGTTGGCAATCCCTTCCAAGGATTAGAGGCGCTTGGTTTTTTTTAATCCTATTTTGTTTAAATTAGCATTTATATTTGACCATATTTCCGCATAATTCCAAGGTCATTTATTAATATTGGATTTTAAAAAAATAAACCATTTTCTCTTCTTCTCCTGTTTCTTCTTTGTCTAACGGCGTTGCGAGGACGTTATTGAACCTAATTTTTTTTTTTTACATTTTTTTTTTTTTTCTAAGTTTCAAAAAGAAAACCTAATATAAGTTAATTAGAATACATTTTTCTAGTACAAAATAAAGAAAATAAAAAAAAAAAATTCTTTTTAAAATTGTCTGATGGTATATAGAAAATAGAAGTTCTTCTTTAAAAAAAAAAAAAAAAAAAGAAAAAAAAGTTGTTAATATCTGGGACTTGAGAATGGTGGCTGAAAAGAGGGAAAAAAAATCGTCTGAAAAGGGAGCAATTAAATAATGTGTTAATTGATAGAAGGAATACATTAAACATCTTTCTTTCAACGCCACTGCTTATTAATTAGTATTCCTTGAATAATCAAGATATTTTAGTGGCGACCCTTCTATGCTGGAAGGTTGTTCTGGGAAGCGACGTAGAGTCCTTTTCAATATCAGAAACCCCTCTGAAACCCCCTATTTTTTTTATTTTTTTTTTTTCTAAGAAATTGCAATATTCTTTTCTTTTTTTTAGGCATAATATTACTTTGTGATTATTAAATTTTCTCTTTTTTTTTTTTTTCCTTCAATTATTATATATAATTTTTTTCTCTTTTATTTTCTCACATTTCCATTATTTTTTTTTGTTCTTAAAAAATTTTTGATATAAAGATAAATTACAAAAAAAAAAAAAATCTTATTTGCTGATGATTTTACAATATATCTGACAATAGTTAGCGTTGTAAAAGGTCGAACATAAATTACAACGAGCACTGGATAACTTAGCAGAGTGGTCTTTAAACAATGGGCTTAAATTTTCTTCCAGAAAAATGTAAGTGTTTAGTATTCTGTAGGCTCAGACGTCACCAACCTGTCCCTACTTTCTATGATGTCAATGGCACACCCAAAACAAAGTCACAAATTCTATACGGTTTCTCGGAGTTATTTTTTGATAAAACATTGTCGTGGAGTGCACACATAGAAGATTTTAGAGACCGCGTTGTCGAAAGTCCTTAAATTTATTAAATGTATTATCAGGCACTAGATTGGGTGCTGATAGAGGAGTAATGTTCAAAGTATATCGGAGCAGTCAAAAACGGACTACGGTTGTTTCGTATATGCATCAATCAGCTAGGCAAAACATCCTGAAAAGCAACTAGATGTCATACATACACAGGAAATTAGATTGTCTATAGGCGCGTTTAAAAGTAGCCCTACAATAAGTATGTATGCCGAGGCATGTGATCCTCCGTTATCATGTAGTCCGCCAACAATTATCCCTGGCTCTCTGGCTCTCTATATTCAACTGCTCAGTAAAACATCGAGTCCTTGCTGCAAAACGATCAGTAGCCTCCCGCTGGAACAACTGTACGAGGTATGTAAATTAAGTAATGAGACTGATTTTTTTATCTTTTTTTTATTCAAATAAAATTACAATTCAACATTGTCCCTTTCAAAGTAACTACCTTGGGAAGCCACACAACGCTGAAGACGATTTTTCCATTCGTCATAGCAGTGCTGGAACTCGGATACTGGAATAGACTTCAGTTGGTCGGTTACGGCTGTTTGAATATTCTCCAATGTTCCAAAATGACGTCCCTTGAGGTGATTTTTCAATTTGGGGAACAAAAAAAAGTCACATGGACTCAAGTCGGGTGAATAAGGAGGCTGAGGAGCCACAGGAATGTTATTACTGGCCAAATACTCATTAATAGAAATCGCGGTGTGATACGGAGCATTGTCGTGATGCAACACCCATTTTTCTCATCCCCAATTCATTAGTCAAACTTTGATGAACGGTTGTGTGAGTCAAATTCAACTCTTCGCCGATCATTCGGACTGTCAAACGACGATCTGAACGCACGAGATCGCGGAGTCTGCCAACATTTTCGTCGGTTCTTGAAGATGAAGGCCTTCCGCTGCGAGGCTCGTCTTTAATTGATTCCCTTCCTTCTGCAAACGACTTAAACCACCTAAAAACCTGCGCTCTCGACAAAACATTGTCTCCATAGGCCTGGCACAGTTTTTCAAACGTTTCCGTTGCACTGTGCCCAAGTCTGAAGCAAAACGTGATAGCACAACGTTGCTCGTAATTGATGTCCCTCATTTTTAAAACGCATTGAAAAAAACCTTGCTCTCAAATAAAGTCACTACGGACAGTGCAACAACTCTAGCATTTTCAAATTTGCACTGGACGTGTATCAGATGTTTACTTGCGCCGCATCTCCAGTGTTGCCAGATCGAACACTAGAAAACCAGTCTCATTACTTAATTTACACACCTCGTATGATAGAAAGATACGCGCAACCAGACCATTCGGCCTAAGATGAAAGGCGGAATTACAGAAAATAATATTTCGATACCTGCAATGTTTTATCTCCAACAGAATACCATAGCCCTCTGGATAATTCCCCCTATAGTAGTTGATTCAATCCTACATAAATATCCTAAAGATTCAACCTCAGTGTCCATTTATAAACAGCATTACCTAGAACTTATGGATCGAATAAAACCTACATATGTTGTTTTCACTGACGGGTCAAAGAATCCACAAGGCTGTGGGGCTGCTGTTGTAATCCGTGACAGAATCTACAAGTTCAGGTTGCCGTCTTTAATTAGCGGATACCAAGCAGAACTGTATGCAATTCACATGGCACTGACTATTGTCGGAGGAATTGAGGGGCCCATAGCGATATGTTCAAACTCAATGAGCTCCTTATACTCTATAAAACAAATCTTATTCTAAGCACCCAATTGTACAAAATATCCATATATCCTTGTACTACATGAGGCAGGAAGGAACTAATGTTGTCTTTGTTTGGGTGACAGGGCACTCAGGTATTGCTGGAATGAATTCGCTGATTTGGCTACTAAAGGGGCGACAAATATGGAGAGCACATTCGAGAGACACATGCCACTTGACGTAATAAACGGTATTAAAAGGAAAATTCGTCATGATTGGCAAGATGAGTTAAAGGATCTCAGTGAGTGATAACAAACTGAGGGAAATTAAGGGGATCGTAGCGCCCTGGGGCGCCTGTTACAGATGTAACAGGAGGGAAGAAGCGGTGATAGCTCGACTGAGAATTCATACCCGCGTAACTCACGGATACCTGATGAGTAGAGAAGTGGTCCCAAGATATAACACCTCTAACTGCCCCTTGACAGTAAAACATATAGTTCAAGATTGTTCTTTATACGGTAGATGGAGATTATTAAGCTCTATTCCAAATTGAATACAGGAAGCTCACATTAATAGATTAGTACAGAACCTAAAAGATATCCGCTTACGGAGAATATAGTTTTATAATATTGATTTTCTTGTTGATTGTTGTAAAGTGTTAGATAGTTGCAATCGTGTATCAGTGCTAGTGAAGCCATTAGACTGGTTCTTCTTAGTAAATATTCATTGCGCTATTAAATAGTCATTGTGTTAAGTTATTTATTGTCAATGATGTCTAGTTGTTTGTGTTTACATATTTGATTATCGAGTCATAGGGCATAACAATCAACAGGTTCATTGCAAAAAAAAAAAAAAAAAAAATCTGATGTGAAACACTCACACAACCTTCTCTTACTCCAGTTCTCAAAATTATAATTGACAAATGTTATAGTTAGTGTACCAAATTTAATGTAATTCGCCGAAAATTGAAAAAACAGTTCAGTAAGAGCGCACTTCCTTTATTAATTTTCTTAAAAGTCGGTAATTTTGGCCATCTGTTTATTTCTAATTAATTTTATTTGGATGATAGAATTGTATAATCAACTACGATAGCAATTTAGAGGAAGCTGTAACCCCACCCTTCCCCCGGAAGTGCACTTAAATGAATTTTCCCGGAGAAATATTTCAAATAAAAGTTGTAGCTCTTTGTATATGTATTTGATACCCATGTTTAAGGAAAATCGTCGCAGCCATTTTTGAGAAAATCGCAAAAACGTAAAAAAAAAACAAACTAGCAAAGTGGTACTTCCGCAGATAACGTACTGTCTGATCCCATGGTGATAACTGAACGGAATATCAAGTTTCAACTTTCTACAGTTTTTCATTTTTGAGCTATGCTGCTCACATACAGATTTATTTATATATATATATATATACCATTTGTCGATCATCTCTTGGTACTGACCAGCATTATCCACCTAAAATGGCTAGTACCCAAGACCAAAGTGTATTGCTTTTTCGTTGATTTTCAATCTGCATTTGATTGTATCGATCTGTAATGCGCTGTGGTATAAATTAAGCAACTTAGGTCTTGGTACGAAATGCCTAAATGCAATAAAAAGCTTGTACGGAGGCACGAAGGCAAGGGTATGGTGTAGGCGAGGCCTGACGGATGAATTCATGACCGAAACGGGTGTGAAGCAGGGGTGTGCTTTAAGCCCGCTTCTGTTTTCTCTTTTCCTGCACGATCTCCCGGCCAGCCTTGGTGGGGGACTGAAAGTAGGCAGTACAAGAGTAAATACGCTCCTGTATGCCGATGATATTGTGCTGTTAGCTGACCACCCCTTTCTGTTGCAAGAAATGATTAATGATCTAGGTAACTATGCCGATATCTGGAATTTAAAGGTTAATCTTTCAAAATAAAAAATCATGATTTTTGGAAAGGGTGGAGGTAGGGGAGGGCCAATGAGCGCTGGACATTTATGGGGGATCCAATTGAAGTTGTTACGCGTTACAAGTACTTGGGTGTAACCTTGACCTCGAGCTTGACTTTTGAGTCCCATTTAAAGGATAAATTGGCGGTGGGCAAGCGATGTGTTGGAAGCATCTGGAATAATTTTATTCTAAATAGTTCTATTGATTTACCGGTTAAATACAGAATTTTTGATTCTGTACTGCGATCTATTGCTTGCTACGGAAGTCAGGTATGGGGGTTTATTGCATATAAGGAATTGGAGAAACTACAGAAGTACTTTATTAAGAAAATGTTCTGCCTCCCCATGAACACTCCTAATTACGCAATATATTTAGAAACGGGTAAAAGTAGTTTATTTACATTCACACAAAATCCCATTTTTCTTATATTTTGCGGATTTTTAATGAACATTCTAGTGAGAGATTAACTTATATTGTGGCTAAAGAGTTGGTGCATAAGAAATGATACTGGTTTCGCGAGTGGTTGCGATTGTCCGAGCTATACGGTGAAGAGTTGGATTGTACATTCAGTGATGGATGGAATCGGCAAATGGTCAATATTTTAAATAAGATAAAATGAACAGAGAGGTTAGAATTTGAGTTTCTTGCTAGGAGCGCTGACTATCACGAACTGTATAAAGATCTTAATTACGAGGTAAACTACATGGGATTGGACTTGGATAATTATGCTAAACGCATTATATTTAAGGTGCGAACGGAAGGCTTAAACCTCAATTATAAACCCTGGGTCACAGGAATTAATTATTTGTGTTCTTTATGCAATCTTCAAGGTGTAGAAAGTACATTTCACTTTTTGGCTGTTTGCCCCATTTTGAAAATGTTTAGAGTGCGTCATTTTAATAAAGCCGTGCTAACCAGAGAAGAGGTGTTAGATTTATTAAATGGTCATGATTGGTGTGCTCTGGTAGATTATGTTAAAGACGCTATACAATATAGAACAGTTTTAGTTAGCGAATTTAATTATTAATTGTAGAGTTCAGATTTTTTTTTAATTTTTCTATTTGTCTATTTGTATTTAAATATAAGGACTGTTTAGTTTGTTATCTTCCACATTTTTTTATTATTGTTTTGTTTTCAAGTAAGTTTCTATTTTTAGTTTATATTCATTCATTATGATATGCATTTGTATAGTTTTATTTGATTAGCGCCAATTATTTATATTTCTTTTTCGTTCGCAGTATTTATTTTTAATTTTTTAATTAATTTTTAATTTCTAATTCAAATGAGACTCTGACAGACGGTTGTAAACCATGTCATAGTTGTTTATTGTAAAGATTAATCTTGTTTCTCTTTTATTTCTGTATACTTTTTGTTAATAAAACAACATTATTATTATTATTATTATATATACCATTTGCTAAAAACCACTTTTTTGGACTCAGGGGACCTCAAAACGGATATTTCCGGTGAAAACTCGATATCGAAAATTTGACACAATTACAATAGGACTTCCTCTTACTAGGAGTAAGAGAAAGAAAAAACACTTGAATTTCATTCAAGTGAAAAGTTCTCAGCCTAGACTATCATAGATGGCACTGCTACAAATGAAATTACTGTTTTTGTTATGTTGGCATGCTTGTTGCAAAAGTAACACACCAAATGTGAATTTGATCGGACAAAAAGTTTTGTTTTTTTTATGGCTGTTTAAAGTTTAAAGTGTGTTGTGTGTTTTTAACAAAAATAAATAAACTTGAATATTGTTCCGTTCGTAAAATTCTTCATTTTTGATGGTTTATTGGCAAAAGAAATTCATCCAGAGTTGGTGAAATTGTATAAAGAGTTCTCCATATACCTTCGTTATCAAAAGTAAAAAAAAAAAAATATTGGTTGCTGAGTTTAAACGTGATCGTACATCGATTGAAGATGATCCCTATGAAAAAGACGGCCAAAAACTGCAACTATCGAAGACAAATATCGAGAAGATACACAATATGTGGTTCTAAATGATCAATGATTAAAGATGTATGAGATCAATTAATTAATTTATTTATTTATTCATTTTTACTTGCTCTATAGAAGAAAATATTTTAAACTTGTCAAAATTTATATCGATAATGAGTTTAATTGGAAATATACCTTTTAGAATTTCCCTGAATCAGAAAATATTGGAGAAATTAGTGTTTTCTGTGTGTATGGTCACATATAACTCAAAAATGGAAAATATCAGCCAGTTCAACCAAATCAATCAATTAAAAGTGACACTTTACTAAATGGATTTTTTTTTTTTTTTTTTTTTGAGACATTCTTAAAAACAACGGCTCCAATGATTTTACCATAACTTTTATCTGAAACATTTCTCTGGAAAAATTCATTTAATCAGTGAGGGAAAGTTCGGGTTATGTTTTTTCTGTTGTAAGTACTGTAAGTGCTGTTATAAATATGATTTTCTGTCTTTCATATGATATTATTAATCAGAATGAAAAATATATTGCTAAAATTACGAGTTTTCGTTGAAAATTCTTGACTCGCGAAAGTGCCACCATTAACTAAACCATTTTTTTTTTTTGTTCGTAAACTATTATCAAAAAAATTCATTTAAGGGGGTTTTTGATGAGGGGGTTAAAGTTATGCTTTCTTTCAAAAAGTCGTTTTATCAAGTTTAGAGAGTTCCATTCATGTAAATTGAAGGCAATTAATTACACATTTAGTAAGAATTATATGCGCAGTATGAGAATAAGTCAATTATTACTTTGTTAATTACAGTTAGAAAAAGTCGTGTGAGTGTTTCACGTTAGATTATTTTAATTTATTTATAATTCGCAGTTTATTATTATAAAATTCAATTTGTTAAAAACAAAAAATACTTCATCTTTAAAAAAATAAATGTATTATAAAATGTTATGACATGTAGTTTAAGATGTTTAAGAAAGAACTTTTTTAATTTGCCAATGCTATACTTAATATTCATCATTCACCTAACTTTATTCAACTGTCAGCATCGGAAGTTATAGGCTAAATTCAAAATGAAGCAAACAAAGTATTCAAGTGTCTGAAATTGTAATTAATAATGAATTATAATCTCTGGTATAATTTTATCAGATCAGTCATAGCATGCATATTTATTTTGTTCCTGACCGGTTTTGGATTTTCATCCATCGACAGAACAAATTCACCAACTTCGTTTAAAGAAAGTTCACTTCAACGTAATGTTTCTGTTAATTGTTGGTACTTACACTTGTTGGTTGTATAATATAATTATGTGGGGACGTTATAAGGTTAATGTGTATGTGATTAATGCCAAAATGGAATTATTATAAGTTATGATTAGACATTAGAAAAATATTGTATAATAAATTTGTTATTTCTGTTTTGCAGAATACTCCATAACTAATGTTTTAATAGTGTGCTATTATCCATAACTAAAGTAAAGTATGCTCAGTGTCTAATCAAGTTACTGTTATGGGGGGGGGGGGAGTTATTTCAGGAGTATACTGTACTCATAGGAATAGATAAAGTTTGAAGAAAGGTGATGCAAAGTTTATGGACAGTGTAATGACATAGCAATGTCAAAGCCCCAAAGCCGGCTACTGCCTTTTCAATACAAAGGTATCAAAGACAAGCACTGATAAAGCCCTGTCTATTGAACAGAAGCCACCTGGTCTTTGAAAGTCGCCGATGGGCGACCAAATCTGGCCACTGATCTGAATCACTGGTCGCCGACCTAACCAAGGTCGCACGCTACTAGAGATGTCTTAGTGTGAGAACTTACTTACACACTTGACAGTGTGTGAGTAAGACTAATATAAACTTCGCCCCACTGGAAGAGGGGATCATTATATCATTCATCATTATACGAGTAGCCACATCATTATATCAGTATCATTTTACAGCAGCAGTTATACTTGAGTTCCGAGTGCGTCCCTATACAAGGTTTATCTTATAATTATTTTCATAGTTGTGCATATTAGTTTATTTATTATAATCATTTTAAATTATTTGTTATTTAACTCTTAAAATTATTTATTTACTTTTATCAAATCATATTAATTGTAGTTACCATTAGGCTCATTCAAATTATTGTTAAAATATATTCTATTTTTATAAATTCAGTGTTAGTAATTCAAGCCATAACTCTCTAAACTAACTTCCGCCTAATAAATCCCTTTTCAAGACATCTAACTTCATACCTCAGGAATCACGACAATTGATTCCACTAGCTTGTACAAGTATTACATGAATATGAAATACAAGAGGGTTAATACAAGAAAATATGTAAGTAAATTGATATGTAAGAAGGTTGGCAGCAAACGGCAAATTGGAGAAGAGTTAAAATAAATATTAGAGGAAATCAAATGTATTCGTTTTTATTTATCATGCTTGTTTTTAAATGATATTAATTTATGTTTAAATTATAGTAAGAATATGTTTAGAGAGAGAAAAGGTGACATTTGTTAAGAATAGGGCACGGTAAGAGAAATTTAAATACATCATGCAAATAATCTGTATTTTAATCCGGGAAATAAGAAAATTTGGTTCCACAGGTTAGAATTTAATAAGAGGTTCATGCATCATGCAACTTTCTTTTTTTTATATATGTATCTGTGGGTATATATATATATATATGCACAGATATGTGTTGTATACTAGTTGGTGGTATGTTTGTAATATAGTTAGGTGTGGGGAATGACCTTAAAGAGTGTGTCTGAATTATAGTTTATTTGGTCATTCATTATGTTTTTGTGGATAATCTTGTATATTTCTATATTTCACTTTGCCATTAATCACATGTACATAGTAACATAACCTTTTATAACTTCCCCACCTGGGCTGTTACGGGATCATTATTGGAAGACGGATAGCAGTATCATCTGCATAGGTGAGAAGGATGGTATCAGGATGTGTTGGGATGTCTGCACTGTATACTGAGTAAAGGATAGGATCTAGAATGCTGCCTTGCAACACTCCAGCTTCGATATAATTGAAAGGAGAGAAGGATGATCCGATCTGGACTTGAAAATACCTCTCGGATAAGTAGGATTTTAGGATGAGGTAATAGATGGCTGGAAGGATGCCCTTAAGTTTCCAGACCAGCCCGGGGTACCATATTCGATCGAAGGCCTGCTTCAATCAATGAAAGCCCCCAAACAGCACTCCTTCTTCTCAAGGGAGGATGCATGGAGTCTACAACGCGGTGAGTTTGTTGTATGGTAGAATGGTGGCATCTAAATCCTAGCTGATGGTCTGGGATAACATTGGAAACTTAAGGATTGGTTAAGATATGTTTAAGGATGAGTTTTTCAAATATTTTGGCTAGCAAGAGAGTAAGCTAATGGGACGGTAGGATGAAGGAAGGTGTTGAGGTTTTTTTTAGAGTTTTTGATTTCCAAACTAACTTATAACATAAAATAAGATATCACTCCTACATAGATTTATAAGTTTTTAAGAAAAAATTTGTACTGGATTAAAGTTTCAAACTGAAACAAAAGAAAAACAAATCCGAGTTGGCATACGAAACCATGATTATATGCAGAGACTAGAGCCGACTTTATATAAGGAAAATTTTCGCAAATAATCTTATGTTCAAAGCTGGAGTAAAAAGTTGCTTATTTTAGCAACTTCGCATATCTTACCGTTTCAACGATATAGACTCCATCTATTTTAATGAATGAATAAAGCGAACTCACAGATCGTACTTGGGGAAAATATTCATTGAAAAAAGTTGTTTTTTTATTTATCATTTTCTTTAATTTTCTTTTTATCCTCTATCTGCAATTTTGTTATTCTCTCTGTGCATATTTATGTGAAAGAAATAAAAAGCTTTGACAATAAAAATAGAATTATCTGTTATAACTTTACCAACGTAAACCAAGTATTGACGTCAATAAAGAGAATGAGAAGTATGGTGAGAAGCGGGGAGGGGAGGAAGACATATATGTAAACTTTATTTTCTGTTTTTGACATAATATTGTAAGAAAATATTATTATATAAGAAAGGAATATATATATTAAGAGGTGGGGACGGCTGAAGAGAAGACTATGCCTGGGGCGAAATGTGAAAATAAACTAGGGCTGGGACAGAAAGAGAAAAGAGGGTGTGATAAAAGGCAAAACGTACAAAAATAAGACGAAGAATGGTGTGATTTTCTCCGTTAAAATATGCAACGCCACTAGATTAAAGTAAAGACTTTTCATATCAACTTTATGTGTTTTTTAAAAAAAGACCAAACTTTTTTCTTTCATACTGGTGAATTTTTTTCCTTCCTAACATTACAAAAACTTTTCCTTCTGCCAGCCAATAACAACGGAGAAATGTGTGTGGTGGGTTTTATTTTTACTAACTTCCATTTTTTTTTTTTTTTTTAATATTTAAGTTGTTTTCAGCAATTTTCTTATGTGAAAACAATAATATGATTTTCTCAAAATACAAGTCTCAATTTCCAATTGACAAATTCCATTCGACCATAGCAATATTAGCATATATAATAAACTCCCGATTATCCCGGGCTAATTGTGGAGAAAGGCGGCATGGATAATTGAAAAACACGGATAATCCAAACTATTATTATTTATTTCTAAAACACAACATATTTTATACATTTCTAAGGCAGACAATTATTTTAGCATGTTTAATGCTCATTATAGGTTTAAGAAACATCTGCACAAGGTGGGATTGGTGGACTCCAGAGCCCTTGTGTAGACTGTGTCAGGAGAAGGATGTGATGGATGCCACAAATATAGAAAAATATTTTATTTGTAATATCAAGAAAAATGTAACATTCGCTGGCAAAAGGGGGACTATTCAGGTAAAAGACCACCATTGTCTTTTACAGTTCATAGAACTCGGTTAGCATTATCTCTACTCCTTCTCGCAGGGGAAAATTTGAACTAACAATTAGAAGGCATTCCTTCAAGACAGTCTGAACCAGACATCCAACCAGAATATTTCAGGAATCGCTCACTTAACTTCAGTGCCAGTTATAGAGTTTAGCATTTATTCTAGATAAACAATTGATTTATTAAGATATAGTTGTGATATTGTAAAGTATTTAAATTCACTTACAGAATATATCTATTTAAAAAACAGTGGTGATCTCTTGATTATTTCTTAATACTTCTATCTCTATCTCAAACGTACACACAAGCCCTTTACTAAACCGCTCGTGCTACACAAACTACTACTACAAACATACAACACATCCACACCAATTACATTTCAAGGAGGAGACAGCCTCTCACCTGTTGTTTGATTGCGTCGCAATCGGCAGATAGCGATACGAGATCTTCAGCACTATGAGATCGGAGGAAATCGTACTTCAGGCAGGACTGGTGGGGAAGGTCCTGGGTCTCAGGGAGTGGGGGGCTTTCTCTACTAGGTACTGAGGGGTTAGCATAATAAGCTTCAATGTGTAGGCTGTAGTGCTTGGGTTCGAGTCCCCCCCCCCACTCTATCATTCTAATTCTAATGTTCATTATTATTAAGAAAATCTGTGATTTTGGTTTGTTTGCAGGAATCTTGTAATGATTTTTTAATAACAGCTCTAATTTTTCTAAGAGCTATTATGCCGTTATACTACAATTCCCCATTAGTCGATGTACTCCAACAAAGTGTCAACAGAATTCAGGGCCGTGTTGTGACTAATGCGATTGATAATTTCTTCATCCCCACTTTCAGCTTCATATTCCTACTGTAGCGAGCAAGTATTTATACTTTAGCCCTTTTCAAACTTCTAAATACGAACACGTGCACACTTATATGTTGCGTAAACATGAAATCGAGCAAATATTTAAAAAATACATATACATGTACATGATTATTTTTTTAAAATTAAATTCATGCACGGATAATCCGCAAACCGGATAATCAGCACACGGATAATCGGGAGTTTACTGTATATAATTTTCACGTACTGATATTTTAGAAGAAAGCTTGTATTTAAGCTCCATTCTGAAAGCCTCTGGGAGAATACTTAATTATTTATTTAACAAGTATGACTTTTACACATTAGAGTTCAGAGTTTGGCCGCCCGAGCGCAGCAAGTGCGTCAAACTGGGCGATAGTTGGAAAAAATACTTCGCTCATGAGTTAAAGATTAGATTCTTCTTCTTTAACTGTATCAAATTGATTCCATTTTGGGCTATAAATTTCAATATAAATTGGGCTGTGAGGAAATTAAGTTGAAAGAGGATGTTGGTGAAAGAGCTTAGGTACTTCAGTTTAAGGTTATGGTCTAATTAGTTTGGACTGCGTTGAATCTTAGTTTTTTTTTGGTGAAGGAGCCTATTGCACTGCTATCGACAAGGTCAATTGTGCTATGCCTCTCGGGTGCTGTGGGCTTAGCCTATAGCCCCCGTTCAGATGCTGTGGGCGAACCTCCCACCAGGTCACTAAGGAATCTTAATATCCTGGAAGTCTCTAGGGAGGGTATGTTCCCCTCTTCCTCCTGGTAACTGCCCAGGTTCCTGAATCTTCTCTGAATCGCCTGCATCGCAGTCCGTTAGGAGAGATGTATTGGAGTTTCCTCCATCTTCCCACAGAATCTGCACATGCTGTCGCTCTCCAAGCCCAGCATGGTCAAGTGTCCCCTGAGTCTACAATGCTCCGTGAGGAAACCCGTAAGAACGCGGAGCATGTTCTTACCTGCCTTTGCCTGCCTTCAGACCTGGGAGGAAGTTCCAGTATTGAGACCTCCTTACTCCTTCCTCCCTCCGCTAACCCCACAAAATAGTTCAGGCCCCTTAAGTGGGGATACAGCACCTTTCCTTGACAGTGCGTCGGCCATCTCATTCACTTCTATGCCAAAAAGCTCTGGCACCCAAAAGCAAGTAACTATGTTCTCTCTGCTCAGGTCATTAAGCTTACCTAGGCATTCCCAAACCATTTTATAGCTGATAACGTGGGAGCTCAGTGCTCTAATGGCTGCCTGAATATTGGAAAGGATTACAATCTCCTGGTTCCGATATCTTGTACAGAGGTTAAATTGAACGCACTTTCCAATTGCATGTATTTCCGCCTGGAAGGCGCTGAGAAACTTATATCAATAAGTTCTGAGTATTTGGTCGTTGGCTCAAACACCTTCGCCCCAGTTCCCTTGAGGGTCTTCGATCTATCCGTATATTATTTTATGGCAAGTTCCCTAATAGCCGCTAGAGTGGATCCATTGCTCCACTCTTTCTACAGAACCCAACTTCAAAAAAAAATTCTTAACGAAGCTGTATTTCTTAGTCAAACCGTACCTGGAGAGGTTCCCAATGAGGGAGCCTTCGTGGTAGGGATGACCGCTTAGGGGGTTAATTTAAGCATGTCCTTGAGTCTGAATTTTTATTCTAAAAAAGTTCGTTATTTTTTCTTTGGGATAGCTATATGGGGTCCAGAGGAGATTTAGATAGCCTAGGGCTTGGTCCTCCCCAAGGGTGAATAATAATCCCCATCAATTCTTGCAAAATATTTGAAATAAAAGTGATTAAATAAAATATCGGGAAAAAGAAGAAAGAAAACGGAATCCCAATGTGGCATCTAAACGGAAAACTAAAATTGATGGATTCCTGGGATTTTGCTTTTTGAAATAGTTCGTTCACACCTTCCACCACTCATACAAACATACATACACACAACAACCCAAGCGCTAAATTTTTTTAAATTTTATTTTCAGGTGCTATAGTCAAACCATATAATTTGCGGTAAAATCAGTGATAAGAAAGTTAGATTATTTGTGGAATAACAATGTTCAGAAATCAATATCTCTATCCGTTTATTTCAATACCCTCAGTGTGTTTTAAAACATGAACATACACACATAAAAATAAGGCAGAAAAAGAAATTGATATATAGATAACCTTGGCAGTAACATCTGAATAAATTTAGAATAAAACACAGGTCAGTATAAAACCCAGGAGCCAAAAATTGAATTCACTTGTTACAAATTTCCCCTACCAAACAACTCAGTATCTCTAGACAATTCCAGAACTGATAGTAAAAAAATAAATAAAAAAACAGCCCTGTTTGTGTATTGTAGTGGGTGTGTGTATGTTATAGTGTCTGGTTGACATTGTAGTAAACTGGCAGATATCCAAACTAAACATAACAACCGTTCGCTTAAATAGTTTGGATAGTTAACTACAATGTTTGTCTCTGAGGTGGTGACTTAATATGATAGAAAAAATTTTATCAAATAAAGAAAATAAAAGAAATTTGGAAAAAAAAAATGATCTCAGACTTTGCTCTATATAGATGACATGCATTTTTTTTTTTTAATGATAATTGACATTAAAATTATTTTATTTTATTTTAAATATGAAGAGATATATTAATTCATAAAAACTTCCTCCTCTAAAGACAATTCTCAAGTTTCCATTCAATAAATCTTGTGAGAAACTGTATACTTAAATTATTTCAAATCTATACAGTCTGCATCTGGTATTTTATCCGTCGTAACATGCATATATTCCTTTTGTTCCTGACCGGTTTCGAATTTTCATCCATCGTCAGAGCAAACACACCAAGTTCATGTAAAGGAGTTCACTTCAAAACCCAATGTTTCTGTTACACTAGACACTTGTTGTATATATGTGCGGGAGGTTATAAGATTATGTTACTGTCGGTGTAAGTGTTTAATGACAAAATGGATTTATTATAAATTATGATAAGATATTAGAAAATAGTGTATATAATAAATTGTAGTTGATTTTTTGATATGAAGTTTTTGGCTATTATTTTAATTTTTAATGGGATGATGAATTTTGAACTTTATTTACAGCCATTATTTTATTTTATTTATTTTTATATTACAATTTTTCCCAACGTTTCGACACTACACGTGTGTCATTGTCTAGGGATTCTTTCTTTTACAATTACTTTGTTAAATTTTCTATTGTAGTATGTTGCTTATTTCTATAACTATGGTAGAGTCTACCATGAACATTCGTTTAGTAAGGTGACTCAAATATTACAGCCATAGAAACTACAAATATTATAGTAAAACTCAGTATAAGTAAAATAGAAATCACATGGTCACAAAACTAATACAACAAATAAGGCGACTAAATTTTAGTAAATTAACAAAATATAAAAAACAAAGCACTGTAACACATCGATGTTAAAAAATCGAAAATCTAAATTAAAAATAAAACCAGGCCTTGGTATTAGTTATAAAAATAAGCAACATACTACAATAGAAAATCTAACAAAGTAATTGTAAAAGAAAGAATCCCTAGACAATGACATACGTGTAGTGTCGAAATGTTGGGAAAAATTGTAATATAAAAATAATGAAAAAATAAATAAAATAAAATAATGGCTGTAAATAAGGTTCAAAATTTATCATCCCAGTAAAATATAAATTGTATGTTTTGAAGGATACTTTAGAACTAAATTTTAATAGTGGTGTTAACTATAAAAGAATTTATTGACCGTTGATGAATTAAGTTATGAAGAAATTTGGTGAGAATCGGTTTGGAAACGTTTCGACAGAGTTTCCTGTCTTTATCAAGGCTTTAATCTAAAAAAACAATACAATGAGGAACCACAATGCATTAATATTACTATAAAATGCAGAATAATAATAATAAAAACAAAAAAAAAAAAACAAAGAAAAATAAAATTTTTAAAAAATATTAAACTTAATAAAGACAGACGAGAAGATGTGGAGAAAGAATTTTTAAACTTAAACATTTGTTACATCGCAGAAACATAAAAAGGAAAATAAAAGTTACTAGTAACTTGACTCAAATCATATACAGAAATGAAAGTGGGTTGAATAGGCAGGCAAGTGAAAGGAATTTGAGGAAATTTTTAGGGGTGGGGTAGGTGAAAGTGAATTCCACAAGGTCATGTTTTGAAAAAACCGTTATACATTGCGAACAAATTTATAGTATCATTTTGAAAATTAATAGAAAATTTATACTTAGATGTATATCATTTATAATATATTTCTATTTTTTTTTCATTTTAGTTTCTTTTACTAGTATTTTTGTTTTAGAAATAAATTATCTGTTAATTTTCGTAATGATACTATGAATTTGTCCGCATGTATAACGGTTTTTTTTAGAAGGTAAAACATTACCTTCTAGAATTCCCTTTCGCCTACCTCATCCCTAAAAATTGCATTGCCTATTCAATCTACTTTCATTTCTATAAATGATACTGTCATTTCTATAAATGACAAGACACTAGTAACTTTTAATTTTCTTTTTTTATGTTTCTGCGATGTAATAAATGTATATGTTTTAAAAATGCTTTCTCCACGTCGTCAAGACTTTTTATATGTAAGTTAAATATTGTTTAAAAAAAAATTATTTTTTGTTTGTTTGGTTGTTTTTGTTTTTATTATTATTCCGCATTTTTCTGTATTACTAATGCATTTTGGTTCCTCATTGTCTTGTTTTTTTTTAGATTAAAGCCTTGATAAAGACAGTGGTGTTAACTACGCTCAGTGTTTTATCAAGTCATTTTTATCAGAGGGAGGGGATAAGAAATTGCAGGAGCATACTATACTAATAAGAATAGATAAAGTTTGAAGAAAGGCAATGCAAACTTTAAGGATAGTCAAAAGCTTGTGCAAATAATAAATAATTGTGAAATCCAAGCATGGTTAATATAAAAAAAAATATTTAGATAAATTGATATGTAAGAAGATTGGCAAAAAACGGCAAATTGGAGATGATATTAAAATAAATAATAGAGAAAATCGAATGTATTCGTTTTTATTTATCACGCTTATTTTTTAATGATATTAATTTAAGTTTAAATTACATTAAGCATTCCGGACCGTTTCACATATTCAACTGTACAGTTACAGCTTGGAGTTACCGGGAAAGTAATTAATTGTTTAAAATTTATAAGTTAAAAGGGAATTTATCATTTCCATTCGCAGCCTCAGAAATGCTTTTTCGCAATCCTGTTGGGTAATACATACAATAAATCGAGATACATTTCTGGGAAACTTTCAAGTCGGATCCCTCCTGCAAATGAACTTCCTACGACTTTTACTTTTTTGAGTTGTAATATTCAAAAACATATGAATCAAAATATTACAAAAATATAATTGACATGAACGCAACCTGGAAAATCTAAAACGATTGCATTAATTTCTCTTAAATAATTAAAAGAAATAAAATTATTTAATGAAACATTAACTAAATGAAAAACAAGGAATAGGGGACTTAACAAAAGACTTTAAGATGGAACAAACTGTATAAACTTTTCAATTTTAGGAAATGGATACAACTTTTAACAAAACAGAAAATAAAGTTGAACTTTTCAAATGAACATTTTAAAATCATAGTCTTCTAAACGAATGTAAAGTCCTTCTTTTTTCTCTCTTAACAGTAGCACCATCCATTCTGTATCTCCTTTGTGGCAAACGATTCAATTGTTCTGAGTGCTTCCTATAATTCATCATCCCATCGTTTTTTTTAATCAAACCTAGCCGTCGGACATATAAAACTGATTTAAATATAATAGGTTTCAGAATAAGAGAAATTAGTGAGGATGGGATTTTGTGAAATAAGCTAGAATGAATGCTGAGCACTGTATAAAAAAAAAAAATAGACCCAAAACTGCCAGGACTTTACACGTAAATAGAAATTAGGTAGCAAGAGATTTAGAGTGAGTAAGGTGAAAGGCAGTAGTTGGTTGCTGACGCATAGTAACTGCTGTTTGAACTGTTCTACAGACTGTCCTCTGTAAGGCTAGCTTGGCTGTATTATATATACATATATATATATAGAGCCTCCCACTCTATCTGACCAATTTTGTGTTTCAGAGACATTTTCCGTGGTAGCCTGCATTATTTTGTGGTCATCGACCGGTTTCGGGCGTTCGCCCATCTTCAGGATGCATTTTTCAGACAGTGTGACAACACAGACTTGCATAGCGCAAAGTTAGTTTACACACTGAACAGAAACAATGAGTGTGTAAACTAACTTTGCTCTGTGCAAGTCTGTGTTGTCACACTGTCTGAAAAAAGGCATCCTGAAGATGGGCGAACGCCCGAAACCGGTCGATGACCACAAAATAAAGCAGGCTACCAGGGAAAATGTCTTTGATGCTTTCCAGCTCTGCGGAACCAACCACCACAACAATTTTGTGTTTCTCTCTATTCTTCTCGGGTAGGTATGTCTTTCTCATCTACAATCTCCTGCAGCTGCCTCACAAAAGAACCGTGTTGTCAGAATTATCATATTTCTTTGCGATCTCCTTTTCCTGGTTTCCCGTCCCGTTCTTTGCAAATATTTCTTTACATTTATGAGACGAATAGGCGCGCCCTACCTTTCTTATTATTGACCAGTAATGTACAACACTCGTTGGCATTAATCAGAAGATAATCACTTACACTAGGTAACTTAAAAAAACAAAAATTTGTTTTCCATTAAGTAGAAAAATCTCTCCGCTGAGTTGTTGTATTAGGATTTCTCTCAAAAATGTTAGAGAAAACACTGAAATCAAAAAAACACTGACTGAAAACTTAAATTTGAATAAAGGCCTGCGAGCTTATGATTACAAAAACTAGAAGGATTTTGGTTACTAAGTTGCATTCCTCTCTCTCTGATATTTATTTCATTTTATTTTATTTTTTCAATTATTTATTTATATCAGCGTGCTCCGCTTTACAATTTTAGATCCATTATGTAGATCCATAAAAAGTTAATTTATTTATCAAATAATATAAGTAATTAAAATAACTTAAATTAGTAGACGGCATAAAAATGAACAAAACATGTAGATATAGCGAATAAAATTATACTTAAATTTATTTTTTATGCGTTTTCAATAATCTAATAAAGTTCCATTTTTATAACTTGAAAGTTCAAAGGAATGAATAATTTGGTGGCAGTAAACTTCTCCGTCTTTTGAATTTTACTGTGTTTACCCACACTTATAAATATAATTAAAAACAAATAACAAAAATCTGGTGTGAAACCATCACACGAGTACCTCTTGTTTTTTTTTGTTTTTTTTTAAAATCTTTATTCATGCTACAATCAGTGCGATAGGCTACAAGTAACAATCATAAAAAGAACATAAATACAAAATGAGTGGAGAAGCTACCCAATGGCAACTCTTCATAACTATACAAAATCACTATTGACTCTCTTCACTTGCAAGAAGATCTCGAGGCTATTGCCTTTTAAGACGTCTAGGAGGGTTATTAGGAAATGTTCGGGAAGACAGGTGTTAAATTAAAGGGTTTGTTATGACTTATGAGTCTGTAGGTTAATATGTAATTTCCTGTGACAGGTTTGGGCGACTTGAGCAATGAACGATATATTAAGATCAGTGTCATGTATGGTTCGGTTGGAGTCGTAAAAAGGAGCGTTTACAATGTTACAAAGGATTCTGGATTGTAGGGATTGGAGTCTTTGGAGTCTTTGAGCGTATGGTTGAACCCCTCACATAGTTCTATCCTGTACGCCCAGATAGGCTTTAAAATAGATGTATAAATTAGTTGTTTGTTGTCTAGGGAGAGTTTAGATCTGTTGTCCAGTAGTCTTTTAAGTTGTCGAAAGCGTCTGTTTAGTTCTAGTCTTTTAAGTCTTGTATGAGGATTCCATGTAAGTCTTCGGTCTAAGTAAAGCCCAAGATAGCGGTGTAATGGCATCGTTTGATGGATTCCTGGATTAGTGATGTCTTGAAGAGGGCGGAAGTTAAGTTGAGAGATTTTGAAGGTTAGTGCTCGAATTATTAATAGAGGATTTTATAAAAATAAACTGTATTTTAACAATAATTTCAACGTACAAATGGTAACTAATAACTAGCAAAATACTTAGGAATAAATAGAAGATAAATAACTAATAAATTAGACTGATGAAATAAGAACTAAGATGCACAACTCAAGGATATAAGTTTAAATAAAACTGTGTATAGACGCGTAAACTGCTGCTCATGTATATAGCGACGTGCTCGTATAGTCGTATATGATATAATGATCCTCTCGTTGTATATGATAGAGTTTATATATCAGTGTTGGCCACACTCACACCAAGACATCTGTCCTAGTGTGCGACCTTGTGCGACCTTCGTAGTTTGCTGACCTTATTTAGGTCAGTGGCCAACCTTATCGGTGCTTGCTTTGATGTAAAGTATTGAAAAGGGCTTTGTTGTTTGTTTGGCCGGATTGTCTTGAAGACGGCGGCCTGCTAGGTCGCTGGTTATAAATTGCTCTTTTATTACTGCCATACTTTTGTTAAGATAGCAGCTGGCTGGAACCACTCTGACATTGGTATGACTTTCCATGTCATTACACGAGCAACGTTGACCATTGGTAAGGGACTTAAGTTGTAATAGACTGGGGGAAGAGTAATGCGACGTAGAGGAAGGTAATGTTTTGGGACTTATTTTCATTAAATTTAAGGACCCATTTTTTGAACCAATTTTTCCAGGGAGGAGATGTGGGTTTGCAGGTTTCTATGGGCTGTTACGGGGTCATTATTGGAAGACAGGATAGCGGTACCATCTGCATAGGAGAGAAGGATGGTATCAGGATGTGTTGGGATGTCTGCAATGTATTCCTAGAATGCTGCCTTGCGGCACTCCAGCCTTCGGTATGATTGTGAAAGGAGAGAAAGATGATCCGATATGTACTTGAAAATACCTATCGGATAAGTAGGATTTTAGGGTAAGATAATAGGTGGCTGGAAGGATGCCTTTAAGTTTCCGGAGCAGCCCGGGGTGCCATACTCGAACGTAGGCCTCCGAGTAAAGCCCTCGAACACCACTCCTTCTTCTCAAGGGAGGATGCAATGGTATCTATAACGCGGTGAGTTTGTTGTATGGTAGAATGGTGGCGTTTAAATCCAAACTGATTGTCTGGGATAACCCTGGAAACTTCAAGGATTGGTAGGATATGTTTAAAGGTTGAGTTTTTCATGTATTTTGGCCAGCACAGAGAGTAAGTAAGCTAATGGGACGATAGGATGCGGGGACGTGTTGAGGTTTTTTGGGCTTGAGAATGGGACGAATAATAGAGAAATTCCAAAGAATAGGGAAATAGGTGGTTCGGAAAATCGCGTTGTTTATGGTAGTGAGGAAGTCCACGGGGCTTTTTTAGGAAGATTATGAAGAATGATTGAGGTTATGAGATAAATCCGGGGGGGGGATTTTCTTTGGGAAGGGACGTTTTATAGCATATTGAAGATCTGACGGAGTATCTCTTAAAACCTATTTCCATAAAGTTGCACTTGCGGCTCACCAATTATTATTATACCGAGCGCCTGATGGCGTGGGACCTAAGCCTATATGGCTTTTATCCCCCCGATGGCCCGCATATCATCCCCTTAAATAATCTTCCCCGGTAGCTTACTGGTGAATCTACAAAATCCCAAGATATTCTTGAACTCCAACTCGCCCAGGCAATCCTGCGAGAGTGTTGCCCTCCCAAATACGTGAAATCTAGTACCAGCGAAACGGGGACATTGACATAAATAGTGATACACCGTTTCCCTGACACCGTCGTCGCAATTCTGACAAATGGGAGACTAGACGTCCTCCCTATGTTAAACAGGTGACTAGACACCCAAGTGTGTCCAGTCACTACCCCCACCAAGGTCCTCAAACTTGTCCTACTGAGGGAAAGGAGATACTCCGAAATTCCCTGCTTAATTTTCCTTTTATAAATCTTTTAGCTTGGAGGCACCACTGCGTGTGCAGCCCAGCATTTCTCCAAGACTCTCATCTCGCAAAGTCTAATCTGTTTGTCGCGAAACTTCTTAGTGAAGCAAGGGCTGGTTCAGGACCACAAAATGATAATGATGATCCCTCCTTAGCCAACTGATCCGCCTCTCATTGCCCTCTATTCCCGCATGTTCGGGTATCCAATAGAGACGCACCTTAACCCTCCGAGCTAAAGTATTAAGCCTTCTCCTACATTCTCTCACTAGTTTCGAGCTCCACCAAGGCTTCCTCAAAGTCCTCAGTCGGGTTCACCAATTTTCTCTCAAATTTGAAATTTTAGGAATGCTTAGTGCTAATGTATCTTAAAAATTATATAATATGTAGATGGCAAAACCATACAATTTTTGTTTTTACTAAAATGACAAGTTGCAAGTGGGAAAAAATGTTTCGAATAAAAGTGATAGGCATTTATGTGTTAGAAAATTGTATAACGAAGTTTAATAATAGAAAATCGATGAGACCATTTTGGTTAAAAAATCGTGAAAAGCTTAAAAAAAAAAACAGTGAAGTCATACTTCGGGTTGATGGATATTTTTTCCATCCTATGTCGAGCTTCCTGTGCTTTTATGTTTTGTTTTTTTGAGATATTTGGTTCACACGCGCACACAAATGTACAGAAATTTGATAAAAACCTTTTTTTTCGAACTCAGGGGAGCTCAAAACAGGTAATTTATATTGGAATCTCAATATTGAAAATTTGAAAAGATCGTATTACTTCCTCTTACCGAGTAATCGTAAGTTTTTTTATTTAAAAGAAAAAAACTTTCTGATTATAGATTTTAGTATAAATAAAAGACGACGTTAATTTCATTTTAGAACGTTACTTATCAGACCAGAAGATTTGTATAATTTGATTAACAAAACTAGTATTAAAATAATCTAAAAAGTAGACCTCAGTGTCAGAGTACATTGGCAGTGATAACAGCTAGCGGTAATTTGAAGAATGGTGGTAGAAGATTTTCTTCAAACTACGAAAGTTCTTTTGGAAGAGTTTGCTAGTAAAAGTAGTAAAACTTTACTAGACTTGTCAGCTGTTATTTAATAATTTACATTCCTCTAACTAAAGAAATTCACCATGATTGCCTTTATAATATAATTTATCACGAAGTCTTGTGTTCTAACAATGACAGACAACTTGCTTTAATAATTTATATATACATAAAAAAAGGGGAGGGGGGAAATCATCTAAAGTTTTTTTTATAATAATATAATTAGATTTAAAACTTTGCCCTATATAAATTATATTTTATTATCTAAAAAGTTGATTAACAATGTTGATTTAAATAAATATTCTCTCTCTATCCGTTAGCTAAATACTTTCTCTTACTCCTAAAGTAAGAGAAAGTACTGTAATCGTGTCAAATTTTCGATATCGAGTTTTCACCGGAAATATCCGTTTTGAGGTCCCCTGAGTTCCGAAAAGTGGTTTTTAACAAATGGTTTTTTGTATGTGTGTGTGTGTGTGTATATGCATGCATGTGAACAGCATAGCTCAAAAATGAAAAAAACTGTAGAATATACTTAATTTGAAACTTGATATTCCGTTTACGTATCACCATGGGATCTGACAGTATGTTATCTGTCAAAATTCCTCAACCGGAAGTTGTTTTTTTTTACGTTATTGCGATTTTCTCAAAAATGGTTCCGATGATTTTCTTTAAACTTGATATATCAACTACGTATACAAAGAGCTACAACTTTTATTTGTAACATTTCTCTTGGAAAATTCATTTGAGGGCACTTTCGGGGGGCGAGGTGGGGTTAGGTTTTCATCTAAAATGCAATTTTCAGTTTATTAGACAATTCTGCCTTCTTAATAATGTTAATTAGAATTAAATATGTTGTGGAAATTCCGAGTTTGATAAACTCGGATAAGCGGAAGTGCGTTTATTTCAACACTTTAGTATGATTTCTTTATACCATTAACATTTTTTAAATGTATATAAAAATTTAGCAGTTATTCGCTGGAATCGAACTGGGAACCTATGCTTATGTCTAGGCTCATGTGATGGATGCAAGAAATATAAAAATATATTTAATTTGAAAAAAAATCAAAATTATGAAGAATATTGACATTTCCTTGCAAAAGGACATTTCAGGTAGAAGACCACTATTGTCTTTTAAAAGATTCTTTTTCGTGTTTTTCTCAAAAATGGCTGCGATGATTTTCTTGAAACATCGTGTATAAACCAAACGCGCAATGATCTACATCTTATATTTAAAACATTTCACTGGGCACTTTTAGGGGAGGGGTGGGGTTACAGCTTCCTCTAAACTGCTACCATAGTTGATTACACAATTTTATCATCCAAACAAAATTAATTAGAAATAAATAAACGGCCAAAATTCCGAGTTTTAGAAAATTAGTAAACCGGAAGTGGCTTTTATTGGCCAGTTTTTTTAATTTTCGACGAATTTCGTTAAATTTGGTACACAAACTATAACATTTGTCAATTATAATTTTGATAACAGGAGTAAGAGAAAGTTGTGTGAGTGTTTCACACCAGATTTTTTTTTTTATTTGTACACTTTTAACCTGAAAAGAAAATTCAATATATGCTGTTTTCATAGAAGTGATTAGAGTTGGATCATCTTCTTGAGCTCATACATCATTTTTATTTTTCTTAGGATGCTTTAAAGAGTTGTAAAAAGGTGGGCAAACGTTTCGTCACTAGCTACGATTTTAAAAATAATAGGACTTCTGAATGTGGGACTAAGTATGGGACATCACAGCTATAAAAAACACTGTAATGTATTTGGTGTGTTGTATTAATTTTAGTGTAGTTTGTGTAGCACGAGCGGTTTTGTAAAGGGCTTGTGTGTATGTTTGAGAAAGAGAGAGAAGTATAGAAATTATAAGTAAAAGATCACCACTGTTTTGAAATAAATATATTATTCTCTAAGTGAATTCAAAAGTACCTTTATATTATCACAACTATTATGTTTATAAATCAATTATTTAATCTAGAATAAAAGCTAAACTCTACAACTGGCACTTAATTTTAGAGAGCAATCATGGTACGTGTTCTAATTTGGATGTCTGCTTCAGTCTCTCCTAAAAGAATGCCTTCTAATTGTTCGTTCAAATCTTCCCCTGTGAGAAGAAAGGGTAGACAATGCTAATAAGGTTCATGAACTCTTCCTGTAACTGTAGTCTTCTACCTGGGTATACCCTTTTTTGCCAACGAGCTTGCATTTTCTTCATAATTTTGATAATTTCAAATAAATATATTTTTATATTTCTGGCATCCATCACAACATATTATATTCCATATTTTTTTCAGAATTGAAAATATTTAACATTTTTTTAAATATTTTTCATCAGCACTCTCAGTGATTAAATAAAAACCATTGATGTGAAAGCGATTGATTTCACCAGTATCATAGATAAGATAAATAGAATTAAGTTCAATTTACATATTGGTTTTTCCACATCCTAAAAGTTCCTGAATGATATCATATATAGGGCAATTTAAAAAAACGTTTCAAAGGTTATTTGTTTTTATGTTAGCATTGCTTTAAGTCGCCCAATAACCTCAAACTATTATCACATCCAATATATATATTAATGACCATACATTTCTTAATGTACAATCATAAAATATTTAAATCATACCAAATCCTCCTATTAGTGCAAAAAAATTAAATCCTCTCCATCCAAAAAATTTCATTCATTTACCACAAAAATTTATAATAAAAGATAATTTATTATTGTTGGTTTATATATTTTTTTTTTCAAAACATTGTAAAAACTACTTTTAAACCTATTTTTAAAATACCAATGGTATAATCTTAAACATGAAACACTTCAACTCATTGAAACAGTGGAGATAGTACCATATATCAATATATTTTCACAGAGGTTTAACTCGCCACTGTTTATTTTCTATGTGGGTTTTCTAAGATATGGGGATATGGGGAGTCACACTGATTCTTCAAAATTCAATAAAACTAGAGCTAAATTATGTTAAGATATGAGCAGAAAACCAGAACCGGTGTTTGTGTAGTGGTTATGTGTGATTGATGCAAGAAATATAAAAATATATTTAATCTGAAAAAATAAATTAAACATATATACTTACAAGCCCCCTTTACAAAACCGCTCACGCCACAAACTACCAGTACACAAACACACAACATCACCAATTGCATTACATTAGAGAGAAGTAATAAGAATAATTATGAAACCACTGATAGATTAAATTAAATATATTCTTTAAAGATATTTAAATGCTATTCAATAACACAGCAATACGTTTATTAATTTACTGAATTTAGTTGGAATAAACTCTTTTATGTTTTAACTTATAAGTGGCACAGTCCTGATGTGTTCTGCTTCGTTGTCTACAACAAACTCTGCTTGAAGGAATGTCTTCTAATTGTTCGTTTAATTCCTCCCCTGTGAGAAGAAGGGGGTAGACAATGCTAACCAGTTCATGAACTTTAAAAGACAATAGTGGTCTTCTACCTGAAATGTCCTTTTGCAAGGTAATGTCAATATTCTTCATAATTTTGATTTTTTTTCAAATTAAATATATTTTTATATTTCTTGCATCCATCACATGAGCATAGACTTGTAACTGGGAGGTTCCCAGTTCGATTCCAGCGAATAGCTGCTAAATTTTTATATACATTTAAAAAATGTTAATGGTATAAAGTAAGTGTTTTGACCCCGTCCTAATTCCACATCACCTAATTTGGTTAGTTGAACGTTAAGCCCATCTGAAAATACTTCTTCCACAGATATTCCTAAACGTAAATAATTATAAAGACCGTTTCACCAATTAATGGATTTAAATGTTGATTTTTCAACAAATGATTATTTATTTGTACTTCATGTTTACCTATTTATTTTGTGGTTTTGTCTTTGGGTGTGGGTTTGTGGTTTAACAAATGATGACATGAACTAAATGTTAATATTAATTGAAGATGAGTTCATTAAATCGAAAACTACCGTTCACTTCAATGAATGAATAAATAAATTTTTATAAAGACGAGGTAGTTATAAGTAATCCATCCCGGGATTAAGTACCACACTAATATCTTAGGGGTGATAATGTATTTCTATATAATAAATGAATTTATACAAAGTAACCGACTTTTTATCTCAGTCTGTTACCATGGTTATAATGGCCAAATCTTTTAATAGGATTAATAAATGTTATTTTTGATCGATTCACCAAAGAGAATTTTACTCTGTCAATGATATACAATAATCAAATAAAACTATATAAATTATAGTAACTAATTGAATAAAAAAATTAATTATCATTAATGTAAATCTG
The DNA here is from genome assembly GCA_011037195.1 of Triatoma infestans. Lineage (NCBI taxonomy): Eukaryota > Metazoa > Arthropoda > Insecta > Hemiptera > Reduviidae > Triatoma > Triatoma infestans. The sequence continues at coordinate 88,649 of JAAEAF010006187.1, read as the reverse complement.
ATGGACTGTACATTTAATATTGTACGCTCAGTTGATTCTCGCCAATCCGAAGAACAAGGTGGCCAAAGTTATGGGTCATTGATTCTATACAAATGACGTCAAATAGGCTTATCTCGAACTGGTGTAAATGATGTGATAAGAGTCAATACATAATACACATAACATAATACATCAGCAGAAAGTTATGTGAAGATATTGTGAAGATAATTTAGTTCAATTATGTTAATACTTCAATGGTGGTGGTAATCGGTTAAATACATATTGATAATAAAGCTATAATTTTCGGTATACGCTGACATAAATATTAAAAAAATGTTTCTCAAAAAGCCAGTCTCTCATCAGAAATTTATATTTTTCTTCATATAACATAGCGTTGAGATAGAATTTATTAAACAAACAATCTTCCCACAAGGGATGCCAAAATATAATTATCAAAAAACTTAATGTAAAATTGATACTGAGGTTCGGTTACAAAAAAAAAAAAAACATCGTCTGGTTTCAAATTTTCACAGACGTTTCGGCAAATTTATTGCCTTCATCAGGGTAATTTTTTTTTTAAATTTCTTAAAAACTATAGTTTAACTTGTGATATACCAATCACTAAGTGTTAACACTTAATTATAGCTTTATTTTCAATTATTTTTGGGTAAACACAAAAATTCCCCCTCCCCCCAGAAAATCATTATTTTCGGAATGTTGTTTCGAATAAAAATGAAAGTTATATATCTGTGCAGTGCATTCAGTAATGGTATCTAGCATCTGAGGTGAAATAACTGAATACACGAACTGGTACACTAAACTCACCACTTACATATGTACGATTATATTAAGGAGAGAAGAGTGTATAGAGTGCACAGGGAGTGTGACCGAGCAGAGAAATGTGAATGATGGCGTTTATGTTGCGAGTCACTTGAAGAGTGAACTCTTGCTTGTTCTAATAGTGATGAGCTAATAGTGCGGCTAGCGAGGTGAACCATCCAAGATTGTTATAGCGACTGATGTTTATTCTATAAAGTAAAGTTGGAGACTCCCAATTGGAAACTCACCGTTGAAAACTTTTGTAGAGAATTTTGTGACTGACTTGTAAGCGCCTCAGATGGTTAGCTTGTATTCTTTTCTCTTGCCGCCTAGAGGCAGCTTATAGGTGAGAGATTGGCTGTTGTGGTTGAAGCCCATTCTTCAATTAATTGCAGTGCACGTGATAGATTAAGCATGGTTGAAATGGAGTCTTGATGCGGTTGCTAATGAAGCTACTGAGTACAGTTTATCTGTGGCAAATTCCCGGAATCAAGTAAACCATTAAAAAACTCTCTACTAGCACTATACACTCTTCTCTTTTCTTACTCATAAAATCTTACAATATGCAAATAATTGTGAGTTTAATACCAGTTTGTGTAATTCCGTCGTTTCACCATTCAGATGTCTGATACAATACATAATATAATAATAAAATAAAAAACAACAGAATATAATAAAATGTTTATATATTTAATATATATTTTTAAAAGTAATAATTGCACAATCTTGCAACTCATTTGTATGATCAAGCTTTATTAATTCAATGTTAATAAAAAATAAAAAATACTGTTTCCTCAAAAATAAAGAAAAAAAGAAAAATCTGTAATAAATAATAATAGAAAAGAATTAAAATGCTTAAGATATAAAATTGAAAATAATTAAATTATTTCCGGTTCAAAAAATAATTATCACAATGTCTTTTCTATAAATTATTAAAATAATAATAAGACATTATTATTAAGGAAGGTTTATTTATTTATTTTATGGTCGCCACAGTAAGTAAGAAAAAAAGGGGGCGGGAATAAGTTTTCTTGAAAGAGGAGGTTACAATAAGTAAGGTTAGGCACTCTGAAATACTTTCTAGTGTTGGTGGACAACACAGGCAATATTGTCCCAACAACTGGCTGCAATAATTGACAAATCACCAGCAATATTGCCCAGCCGTATAGCAGCAATATTTCAATGCATTCGACAATATTTCGGAGCAATTCTTGCCACCCACTCATTTTCCGTAACTAATTGCACTAAAATGTCACATCGTCTAAATGCGCTAGTTTAAATAATTAAATCATGCTCATCATCTTTCTTGAATGAATTTCTTGAGTGAACTTCAAGTCCGATCGATCTTAAAAAGCAATGCCATATTTCATGAAAACTAAGATAACTAGTTTCAGAAATTGAACAAGAATAAACATGGTTCCATTTGAAATAGAAAAGTTAGTTTATAAAACATATATTTTGCAAGAATAAAACAAAAACAAAACAAAAAAAAATCTGGTGTGAAACACTCACACAACTTTCTCTTACAATTGTATAATTGACAATTTTTATAGTTAGTGTAACAAATTTAATGAAAATCGTCGAAAACTGAAAAAAAAAAAACAGTTCAGTAAAAGCTTACTTCCGGTTTACTAATTTTCTTGAAACTCGAAATTTTGGCTGTCTATTTAATTTTTCTAAATTAATTTTGTTTGGATGATTGAATTGAATAGAATCAACTATGATAGCACTTTAGAAAAAAATCATAACCTGACCCTTCCCCTACAAGTACCCTTAAATGAATTTTCCCAGAGAAATGTTTTAAATAGAAGTTGTAGATCTTTGTATGTAGTTTATATAACAAGTTTGAAGAAAATCGTTGGAGCCATTTTTGAGAAAATCGCGAAAAAGTAAAAAAAAAAAAAAATTTAGTAAAGTGGTAATAAAGTTAACGTACTTCCGTTCATCCGATTTTTTTCACACTCGAAATTTCAACACATTCAATTCTAATTAATATTATTTAGATGAGAGAATTGTATAGTAAACTGAAATAACACTTTAGAGGCAAACCGTAACCCACCCCTCCCTCAAAAGTATCCTTAAATGAATTTTTCCGGAGAAAAACTTTCAAATAAAAGTTATAGCTCCTTGTATGTGTAGTTTGATGTATTAAGTTTAAAGAAAATCATTGGAGCCATTTTTGAGAAAATCGCAAAAAAAAAGTGAAAAAACTAACTAGTAAAGTGGTACTTCCGGTTGAGGAATTTTGACAGATAACTTATTGCCGGATCCAATCGTCATACTGAAACGGAATATCAAGTTTGAACTTTCTACAGGTTTTTCGTTTTTGAGCTATGCTGTTGACATTCATACATACATACATACTACACAAACAATTTTCTAAAAACCACTTTTTTTGGACACAGGGGATCTCAAAACGGATACTTCCGGTGAAAATTCGATATCGAAAATCTGACACGATTACAATACTTCCTCTTTACTAGGAGCAATATAAAGTAAAACATGGATTTTTGAAAGCCGGTAAGTTTTAGAGCCTAGGAAAATGGATTATTTTTTTCTTTTTTTGAAAGCCTGAATCTATTTTTATCTCTATTTATATCCCTATTTTTATCACTAGATCGAATATTGCCGTAGAGATATCTAAGAATGTTGACAGTGAAGATCTTTATGGACATTTAATGTACAACCGAATGGACTACGAAACAACCGAAATAAATTGAACCTCTAATTAATTGTTATTAAGAACTCCTTGGCATCAATTAGCTGATTCACTTATACAATTATCTATGACTGAACAATTATAAAAACTAGGCATTGTAAATAAATAATGGAAATTTAATATTGAACAAAAGAAAAAAAAAAAAAATCTGGTGTGAAACACTCACACAACTTTCCCTTGCTGCTTGCTGTTACATACAATTAAGTAAAAAATTACAACAAATTTTCTATACACTTCAAAATTTTACAGATTTTTACTTTCTCTTACTCCCCCTAGTAAGAGGAAGTATTGTAATCGTGTCAAATTTTCGATATCGAGTTTTCACCGAAATATCCGTTTTGAGGTCCCCTGAGTCCAAAAAAGTGGTTTTTAGCAAGTGGTTGTGTCTGTGTGTGTGTGGTGTGTGTGTGTGTGTGTGTGTGTGTGTGTGGTGTGTATGTATGTGAACAGCATAGCTCAAAAACGAAAAATCGTAGAAAGTTCAAACTTGATATTCCGTTTAGGTATCACCATGGGACCCGACAGTGGGTCATCTGTTAAAATTCCTCAACCGGAAGTACCACTTTACTTGTTGTTTTTTTTACGTTTTTGCAATTTTCTCAAAAATCACTCCAACGATTTTCTTCAAACTTTTTATATCAACTACACATACTGACAGCTATAACTTTTATTTGAAACATTTCTCTAGGAAAATTCATTTAAGGGCACTTATGGGGGAAAGGTGGGGTTAGGTTTTCATCTAAAGTGTTATTTCAGTTTATTAGACAATTTTATCATCTAAATAATGTTAATTAAAATTAAATATGTTGTTGAAATTCCAAGTTTGAAAAAACTGCGTTTACTTTACCACTTTACTAAATAATTTTTTCACTTTTTTCGCGATTTTCTCGAAAATGACTCCGACGATTTTTTTGAAACTACCTATATAAACTAAACATACAAAGATCTATAACTTTCATCTAAAACATTTCTCTCGGAAAATTCATTTAAGGGCACTTTTAGGGGAGGGGTGGGGTTATAGCTTCCTCTAAAGTGGTATCATAGTTGATTATACAATTCTGTCATCCAAACAAAATTAATTAGAAATAAATAGATGGCCTAAATTCCAAGTTTTAAGAAAATTTGTAAGCCGGAAGTGCGCTTTTACTGAACAGTTTTTTCAGTTTTCGACAAGACAATATTCAAAAATTTAAGGCCCCCTAAATTTATATAAAAATCAATTTTACCGGGAAAATGTCACAAATAAAAATAGTAGAAATTGTCAGATGATGTATACGAATTTTAATGAAACTCGTTTGGAGTTGGTGCCGAAAAAGTCTCAAGAAAAACAAAAAAAAAAAAAAAAAACATTCAAATAAAGTCGCGCACTTTCACTTCCGGTCGATGAATTTCACTCGAAACTATGTCAAATTCGATGATAGTATCTAAACGATATATTAAGTTGAGAGAGCTTCCTGCGATTTTAGACTTTTGAATTGTTTTGTTCATACACATACACAAACAAATAGACACACAAACGATTCGCTAAAAAGTTTTTACGTAAAACCTAATTCATCAGGTGAAAATACAATTACGAAACTATTATACAGTCGCAATATTTCCTCTTACAAGAAAAGTAAAAAGTATGTAAAAGATTTAATTGAAAAAAAAACAAAACAATAAGTTTATCCAGTTATTAAAAAAAAAAAAATCGAACGTAATAATGAAAAAGTTAAGCACACAAATCACTGACTAATCAATCAAGCAAATTAATCATGGAAAAATGATAGATGGAAAAAAATGGTTTTGAAAAAGCTAGATATTTATTAACTTAAAAGTGATTTATAAATTTCCCTAAAAGTTTAAGCAGAAATTGATATTTTTTTTTTTTTAACTGAATGAGTTTTTCAGTAATTTAAAATAAAACAAACTTCTTCAATCAAGTGTTGAACCATATTCTGTCGATATTGACACTACATCACACTAATAAATTAGTCAAGTGAAAAACTATCCAATACTAAGCTAGTTTAGTTTTGCCAAATTATAATTGACGAGTGAGTGTTCATTATAAAATAAAGTAAAAAAATTCAAAGATTTCTCCAATATTTATTTGTTTCAAAACAAAGTTGCATACATTTCCGGCCCGGCAGGTAGTTGCTATTTATTATATATTGTTTCTTCTGTATGCTCACGGAAGCAGACCCGGAAGTTGTGATGATTGAGGTGAATGGAGTACACATGAAAATAATGGAGTGGGTAGCAAGTACAAAATAAATAATAAATAATATTAAACAAAGAATGAAATAATAATATGTGCTGATTCACCTGGTGGGCGAGGAGATCCATAGATTATAGTATCTGAGGAACGCTAAATGTTCAGCTGAGAGATGCGTGTACCAGTGATTTATGTGTTAAGAGATGTGTATAGCTGAGTTTAGCCAGCAGAAGAAGAAGAAGAAGCATATAGTAATTAGGCGGAATTAAGTTACAGCAACTAGCCAGCGGTGATGCTCAATAAACAGAACCAGGTGCACAATGAAGGAGGCAGGTTTAAATAAATACCACCACCAACAGAAGAAGCGGTAAATTGTAGTAGACAAGTGACTCGCACAAACTGCACAGCATAAGCGAAGTACTAGAGCGTACAGCTCAAGGGAGAACGGAAGAAGAAGGAGACAAATGATGTAAATATTTTTGTAAATAAGCAGGAAAGAAGCATAATAGGGAAATGAGTGAGAGGGCAAAAAGAAAAGAGTAGATGGAAAGAATTAGTAAGCAGTGAAGTTAGCAGAAAAGGATGAATTAGCCAATAACCGGATGGATATAGCACGGCACTCATGTAAGGGAAGAGAAACAAACCCAACCGATAGACATACCGATTGATTGAACATCTTCCTTAATAAACCTATATTTTGAACAATATTTTAACCTTAAAGATTTGATCCATAGAACTTTGTTAAGATTACTGTTTCACAAGTTTTATTCATAAATGGATCAGCTCTTTATAATAATTCTTGAATGTTTAATTCATGAAATTCCCCCCCCACCAAACACAATAACGAGGTAAATTTAGATGACTACACCAGTCTCGGTCATTCCAACAAAATAACAAGCTATAATCAGAGACATTTTCCGTGGTAGCTTGCTTCATTTTATGGTCATCGGACGGTTTCAGGCGTTCGCCCATCTTCAGGAAGCGTTTTTCCAGACAGTGTGACAACACAGACTTGCAATGAGTAAATTTAGTTTTACACACTCGCCCGAAACCGGTTGATGACCACAAAATGAAGCAGGCTACCACGAAAAATGTCTCTTCTGATGCTTTCCAGCTCTGCGGAACCAACCACCACAAAAACAAGCTATAATCTTCGTTCATTGGGTAAATTTTCAAGAATTTTGAATAGATTATTTTGGGTAAGTCTGGGAGACCCCAGAAACTTTCTTCAGTAATTAACGTAGAATATTTTGTAGTTTTATGATCATACAATACAATATTTTACAAAAAAAAAAAACATTAAAGATAGCTTCCTTGGCTTAAATGTAGAATCAAAGAAGATACAAATCCTTTGACGCTTAATTATAAGCTATAAATACTTATTTTACGATACTTACGACAAATACGATGCTTATTTCTTTTTTTGTTGGTAATGAGGGAACAATTCAATCTTAACCTGCCTTATTTACTAAATTATTAGATATGTTTGCATAATGTAATAGGATTCGAAGAGAGGGATCCAAAGCAGAGAGAAAGAGAGAGAGAGAGAGAGAGAGACAGGATCACTCTCTAGTTTAGGCCACACTAGAGTGGAAGAAACTGTTTAAATATAGCTGTGTCAGCCATCATAAGAGGGAGTCTGCCGACAGTCTTGCAGCAGAGTTCGATGTAATAGAATCCAAAAAGAGGGGGGATCCAAAGCAAAGAGAGAGAGAGAGAGAGACAGGATCACTCTCTAGTTTAGGTCAGACTAGAGTGGGAGAAACTATTTAAATACAGCTGTGTCAGCCATAGGCGGGAGTCTATCGACAGTCTTGCAGCAGAGTTCATACAGCAGTCACAAAGCGTCAACAACCTTTCTCTCTTTACCACTCACTACCATTTTATATATTGTAGTGTAAAGTCCAGGCAGTTTGTGCTAGTTTTCTATTATACAGCGTTCAGCTTTACTTCTAGTTTATTTATCTATATCTAAACCAACTTCTCTCCTTCTCAAACCTATTATTCATATACTATAAATAAAGGTGGTGCCTACTATCCTTGTTTACCCGAAAGTCACTGCCTTATAAGACACTGCCTTGTATCACAAAACCTCACCAAAGCTTATTAGAGCAGTTTAAATTTAATCCCTAGCTCAAAGATTCCCAAAAAACCTACTATAAAACAATTTATATGTAAAAATGTTTCAAATCAACTTGATAGGTTCATACGTTGAGCATAGTGAACAGTCCAAGATTTTTACATCAAACTTGTAAAGTATTTAGAAAGTTCTTCAATATTAGATAAATGTAAGAGATTCACTCAAGTGGCCTTTTTAGTGGAAAGTTTAGCGTTAAAGTTTCTCAACAATCCTCCGGAAATTTAGTTTGCCTAAGAAAAATGTTTCTAAGATTTGATAGCGATTTTTACATGGGAAGTTAGTTATGGAAAATTTGAAGTAAATCATTGGAGCTGTTTTAGATAAAATTACGAAGAACTGAAAAAAAAAACATTCAGCAAAGTAGATGTTTCGGTTGATGGGTTATGCCCAAAATATTCGTGTCAGATGCGGTAGTAGTGGCTGTAACAGCAACCAAAGAGAAGCTCAGCAAAGAAAAGAGAGAAACAAAACCCAAAACCACTCTCTCGGACTGGAGTGGGAGAAAATGTATAAATATAACGACGGATAGTCCATAAGAACACAGTTGAAATCACAGTTCGGTACATCCAATCGCTACGTGTCATTCTCATACCACTCTACCTTAAACATTCCTCTATTGTAATGTCCAGGCAGTCAGTGTCTATTTATTAATATATTAGTTAACCAGTGTTAACCAAGTCTTCTTCCTATATCAATCGTGCAGACTTAAATTCTCTCCACCTAACACATCCATTATATAGCTAAACGCAATTTTTCTTTTTTTTTTTGAAGTATTTTGTTCATAAAAACACACATAGACTTTACGCTAAAAACATTTTTACTTTCTCTTACTCCTAGCTAGAGGCAATATTACATACATTCGTGTCGAAGTTTCAAAAATGATGTTTCTATTTGGGAAAATATATGTTTTGAAATCCCTCAGAGTTTGAAAAAAATGTTTTTTGCGCATAGTCTGTGTATGTGTGCGAACGAAATATCTCAAAAACAAAACAAAAAAATCGTAGGAAACTCAAATTTGGTATTCCGTTTAAGTCTATCAACCGGAAATACGACTTGGTTGAAGTCTTTTTTTTTAGTTTCTCACGATTTCCTCCTCAAAAAACGGCTCCAATAATTTTCTTTAAACTTGAAATACTAACTACCTATACTCATAAATACCCATCACTTTTATTTGAAACAGTTTTCTAGGGATAATTGATTTTTGGGGGGGGGGATTCTGAGCACCTACAGTACAATTTTTTTTTTTTTTTTTTTTTTTAACAGAAGCGTAGATGGAATTGATGTCCCCACGCGTTGGTCTAGTGGCTAGCGCACTCGCCTTTCGTGCTAGAATTCAGGGTTCGATCCCCGCGAAGGCAAAGTTGGTGTTGACCCAGCATCGTTATGAAAAATGGGAAGCTACAGTTAGTAGCACCCTGGGTAGCGAAGGGCGGAACTAAATGGCGTGGGAACTACAGCGTACTTACCAACCACGCGCCCCCCTATTCACATCGCCGGCTGGCAAGCCTTGGCCCTTCATGGGCTGATGCGCCATAGGATAGTGTTTATTGATAGAATTGATAACATTGAAGAATTTCATTTATTTGAAATATTTTGTGAAAAATCTAATTTTAGAAGGGGTTTAAAGATCTCTCAATTAAGTTTAAATTTAAATTGCAAAACTCTGTTGGTTTTGACATAGAGCGCTCTACATAAGTTCCCCGTTCACCTATAAAACTATAACCCCCTACTACCTTTTATTTTTAGCCAACCCAACATTGTAAACGTAGCAATTTTAACGAAAATTTGTTAATTAAATTCTTATTAATTGGAAATTAAGAGAGAGACTTGTTTGTGAATGTTTTAATCAGATTATTTTCTAGCCAAGTTGTCTCATAAACACGTAATTTCTGATGAAATCTTATTTTTAAAATTTGATACGATGGCAAGACATACTTACAGCAGTAAGATAAAGTATACAAAATAATTTTTAAAACATAATTTTTCTCTTACTCCAAATCTCAAAATTGTAATTGACAAATTTTATAGTTAGTGTATCAAATTTTATGAAATTCGTCGAAAACTGAAAAAAAACTGTTCAGTAAAATCGCACTTCCGGTTTACTAATTTTCTTCAAACTTGGAATTTTGGCCATCAATTTATTTCTAATTAATTCTGTTTGGATGATAGAATTGTATAATCAACTATGGTAGGACTTTAGAGGAAAACCCCTCCTTTTAAAAGTTTCCTTACATGAATTTTCCCAGAGAAACGTTTTAAATAAAAGTAGTAGATCTTTGTTATGTTTAATTGATATACGAAGTTTAGTTGAAAATCGTTCGAGCCATTTTTGAGAAAATGGTGAAACAGTGAAAAATTCATTTAGTAAAGTGCTAATGTAAACGCACTTCCGGTCATCCGATTTTTTCCAAACTCGGAATTTCAACAACACATTTAATTCTAATTAACATTATTTAGATGTTAGAATTGTATAGTAAAGTGAAATAGCACTTTAGAGAAAAATCTAACCCCACCCCTCCCCCAAAAGTGCCCTTAAATAAATTTTTCCAAAGAAATGTTTTAAATAAAAGTTGTAGATTTTTGTATGTGTAGTTGATATACCAATTTTGAAGAAAATTGTCTAAGCCATTTTTGAGAAAATCGCGAAAAAATGGAAAAATCATATAGTAAAGTGATAGAGGTACTTCCGGTTGAGGAATTTTGATACATAACATACTGTCAGATCCCATGATGATATCTAAACGAAATATCAAGTTTGAACTTTCTACGATTCTTCGTTTTTGAGCTATGCTGTTCACATACACACACAAAAACATATACAACACACACAAGAGACCATTGGATTAAAACCACTTTTTTGGACTCGGGCAGTGGCGGTTCCTGACTTGGATATGTGGGGGTTCAACATTTTTTTTTTAAACACTTACATTACCTATCATTATTAGTAGCTTGGCTAGTTAGAAATCATGAAGTAAGCCAAGAGCCAGGTAAAAACTTGCAGCCCTCCCCTACAATTAAATATATTAAATTAACAATAAATCTGTCACTGTGCACCTAGAGAAAAACTGCGAAAAAAAGAGTGGTACCGTTTGAGTTCGAAAATTAAGTGGTTAACTTAACGGAAATTTTTATTATCATCTAAAAAAGTATTTCGGTTCAAAGGAAATGTCAATGAGTTAGCATTGATTCTTTGCTGGGTCATATCTCTTAGTGCTGTTTTAAGTACCAATACCAATATCAAATTTTTATAAATATAAAAGCAATATATAAAAATCCACACATTGGCACAGGCACATCACGCCACAAAAAATCTAGTGTGAAACACACACACACACACACACACACAACAATACATTTGCTAAAAACATTTTTTTTAACTCCGGGTAAGATCGGGTAAGTTCGTTCATAGATCGTAAGTAATGTTCATCGCGCAAGAATCCCCCACTCTTATTTTAAAAAGTAATAAGGAATATACACTTTTCTATACTAACACAAAGAAATTTTTTATATATACATATATATATATACTAAATTCTCCGGCGCGACTCCCAACTGTGAACCCCCAACTTCCTACTTTTCTATACATCTCCTGATATGTGCATGCATTATACCTACAATCGTACAAAAATGCACAATACATTAAACAAAACATTAGAGTGAGCTCCTATACTGATATACGTTCCTATTCTTTTATTTCTAATTCTCCTCGGATTTGACAAACAAATTATTTTTTTACATCATTCTCATTCATTTTTTTACATGGATTTGATTGAAATTTGATATCAGGCAATATATACTATTTTTACTGTGACTAAGGTTTAAGGTTTGAAACTAATATAAATAAAAATGAAAATATTTTTTGAAATATGAATAAGAGAAAGTAATTAACATATGATAATTTGTTACTTTTTATTTTTTTCAAAAAGCTGGGGGGTTCAGTCGCGCAATCGCGAATACCAGTAGCCGCCACTGGACTCGGGTGACCTTAAAGCGGATATCCGGTGAAAACTTGATATCGAAAATTTGATAAGATGATAATACTTCCTCTTACTATGTTAAGAGATAGTACAAACCCTAATTACGGAAATTAAGAATCAAACAACTAAAATAAGTAAAATGAAAATAAATATACCTAATAGAAATTAAAGGTAATTTAATATTATTTTGTATTTGTGTTCAATGGAAGGGAGAGCTGGGGAAAACACATTTTCTTGAAAATGGTGAATGCGGAATTTCTGTGGGTAAATGCTGGGATTTCTGTGGGTGAATTTTGGGATTGTTGTGGATGAATTCGGCGTGAGATTGGGAAACCTGATATTGTCAGCTAACAGATAATATATTAAGTTCAAGGATTAAAAAAAAAAAAAAGAGATACTAAACCCGCGTTACTTGTACGTCTTGAATGTAGTATAATATTAGTATGCCCAACAATCAGCGCTGTTTTTATGAAACCTTTATTTTTTCGTACATTTATTTACAATTGTACAATTGATACAATAAGCAATGTGATGAAGAAAATACCAAGTGGTATATTACTCTTCATGGCGTTAAAGTTAATTTAAAAGGTGACGGCGGCGGAGGGCGACTGTCGCTTCAAATGTCGGAATGGATTATCGGGTTAGGTTTGATTTGCAAGTTGTTGAACTAAGATTATGATAATGTGATAAGGAGATACGGCATTTTTCGTAGGATTTTGGACTGCAAGGATTGGATACGGTAAACGCTGGACCAATATTGGTCGTAGTAAAGTTTTGTACGTATAAGCATATTTTTTTTTAATTAAGTTTATAGATCGTATGTCAAAAAGACTGAAGGGATCCGAAATCATCAGTTGGTTCCATCCTTTTTACTCACGTATGGGGGAGGGTTCCTGGTTAATCGTTTGTCTGTATAACCTAAGATAAAGGCACTCTATCAGCCGTAGTTATTTAATTTAACACCAGGACAGAGGATGTGAAATTTTTATTTTTATTTTTAGGAAAGCTTATATTATAGAAAAAAAATCTGGTGTGAAACACTCATACAACTTTCTCTTACTCAAGTTTTCAAAATTATAATTGACAAATTTTTATAGTTTATGTACCAAATTTAATATTTTTGGTGTTCATTACGACCGCTGCTGTATTCAATGTTGTAAATTGGATGTTGAGGTTCGGTCATATAAAAAAGAACCCTTTTTTTTACATTTCTACCGACGTTTCGGGAAGTTGAAAATTTTTCCTTGTAGCCTTCTACAGAGGAAAAATTTTCAGTTAGAATTATTTACAAACTGTAGTTTAACCTGTGACACAGCATTACCAAGTGTTGACACAGAATTTCATGTACTTTTTGATTGTTCTAGCGAATGAGTTTATTTTTTTCAGTATTTTGTATGATGAACTCCAGGCTAATGGTATATACAACCAAGCCTATTTGCAGATATCAGTTTTATTGTTCGTATTTCTACTTTTTCTTCAATAAAATATATAAATAAAGCTTTCTATTCTATTATATATTCTTAATCAAAGGTATGAACACACATAATCTAACTATCCAAACACTTCCCGACTTGGATTCTGATCACTCTGCAGTATTACTTACTCAGTCTAATTTCAATCTTTACACAAACACAAAGTACCCTAGATTAATCGAGGGTGTCTTAGATGTAAAAGATTTTCAAAACAAAATTAACTCCACAATTAACTTAAACATTTCCTTGAAGAGTTCTGATGAACTGACAAGGCAGTACAAGCATTTACAACACTAATCCAAACAGCAATATATAAATCGCAGACGAGACACAATCATCAACACAAGCCACGAACAGCTACTTGCTTACCTCACCATATTAGACTATTGTTGCGCGAAAAGCGGACTCTAAGAAAGCAGTGGCAACGCACACGTCTACCATCACATAGGGCGCACTACAACCAAGTCACAAGACATCTTAACACTGAACTAAACGACCTAAATTCTAAAAGGCAAGACCAATACTTACAATCCCTTAGTACCAAAGACTACAGCTTATGGAGGACAACAAAACGCATTTTACACTACATACCTGTCACATCACCTTTAAGAAACGACAATGGAAAATGGACAACAATTGACGAAGAAAAAGCCTCACTTTTCTCCCACCATCTCCAACAAGTTTTCCAGCCTCATAACTATGCGGAAGAAGAGACTCACAATAGAACAAGAACTGAATTGTATGAACCACTCCAACTTTCACTTCCACCAAAACCTTTTACACCCGCAGAAGTACAACATGCTATTAAGAACTTGTCAAACAAGAAATCACCGGGATACGATCTCATTACTGCAGACATCCTTAAACTATTGCCAAAAAAAGCAATACTGTATCTCACGTTTCTATTTAATGCATCACTAAGGACTGTTTATTTCCCTCTTATCTGGAAATATTCCTTAGTAACTATGATACCAAAACCTGGCAAATCTCCTACAGAGCCTACTTCCTACAGACCAATTAGTTTGCTTCCGATACTAGGAAAATTACTAGAAAAACTGCTCATAAAACGACTTACACACTATACAGACCGTATCATACCACAGCATCAATTTGGCTTCAGACAACAGCACTCTACTATTCATCAAATACAAAGAGTCACAACACACATTGCTAACGCTCTCGAATCCAAACAGATATGTACAGGCATTTTTCTAGATGTTTCACAAGCCTTCGATAAAGTATGGCACCCAGGATTGCTTGTCAAACTAAAGAGAATTCTACCTTTCACTTATTATCTTTTGCTAAAATCTTATCTCGAGGGCAGATTCTTCAATGTTAGGGTAAAAACAGTTATCTCCGACATTCATCCCATTGAGGCTGGAGTCCCGCAGGGGAGTGTTCTGGGGCCACTACTATACAATATTTACACATACGACATACCTGAACATCCGAATATTGTTACTGCGACCTATGCGGATGACACAGCACTACTTGTTACCAACACAGACATAATAACCAACAAATTAATATTGGAGCAGCATTTGACTAACTTGCATAACTGGAACATCACATGGAAAAGTAAACTCAATATAAACAAAACAAAAACAGTACATTTTACTCTAAAAAAGACGGAAGATATACCTGTGAAATATGATAACGAACCATTACCGTTAAGTAACTCGGTAAAATATTTAGGGATGCACTTGGACAAACGACTAACTTGGGCAACACATGTAAAAACTAAAAGACTTGAACTTAATTTACGTTTCAAACAGTTATATAGATTACTAAAGACAAAATCCACATTAAACATAAACAACAAACTCCTAATTTACAAGACTCTATGAAACCAATTTGGACATACGGACTTCAGCTTTGGGGAGCGGCTAAACAGACACATTTGAAAAAAATTCAGACATTCCAATCTCGCACACTGCGGACTATACTTTCATCTCCTTTCTATGTTACAAACGAAACAATACATAAAGACACAAACACTGAAACAGTACAACAAGCAGCACATCGTCTGTACACTAAGTATCATGTCAAACTGAACAGTCATACAAATCTTCTAATCAACAATTTACAAACAACTCTAGTTCCAGGAAGAAGACTAAAACGGAGATGGCCACAGGACTTGTTACATCCACCGTAGACAAACTTCATACTGACTGACAGACCTCACTGAACGACATTATGAACTAGCATAATTACATTCACACCCATACATTCATTTCACTTCACATTTCATTTATTCACTCCATAAACAAATCACTCCAACAGGGCCATCATTGGATGGGGTACCTGCACACGTTCTACACGTCAGTACATTATCATACAGACAACAGCATTACAGGCAAAACACATTTTGTGTTGGTACTGTATTACAATAAATAAATTTAAAAAAAAAAAAAAAAAAAATCTATTATATATATAGTAATACTCGTAAAATATAAAATATGATAGAAATAGAATAAATATATGGTAAAATACCATTCGCTAGAAACAATTTTTTTTTTTCAGACAAATGTTACCAACAAAAGAGACAAGTCTAATCTGTACAGTTAGTTAAAAAAACCAAGATAATTTTGTCTACAGCATAACTCTCAAGAAAAGTTATATGAGACAACCACTTCCAAGCAGTAATCAACTTCATCTTCACTCAGATCCTTTTTACATGTCAATGTGTCCTTTTCAAGCTAACCAACCTAGCTAATCGACCGTTTGAACAGGCAAAGAGTTCGTACTAGCTAAGCCGCTCATTATGCTAGGAAGCAAACATTTCATAAACCACCACTGTTCAACACATTCGGCCACACTAAACCTTTTTTTATACTCTTTTTAATCATTCTAATTGCACCATTTCCAGCAATAGTATGATATTCTTAGAAATATTTTCCGGTATCGGCCGTTTCCACATCATCAGGATAAACAGTATCAGTTTTGTGATGTTTTGCAGCTCTCTGTATTACACAACTGTATAATATTATGTTAGCAAAGAAAAATGCACTTCTGATTCTTCGGGTAAAACATTAAATTGAACGGATTATATTCCCAGAATGTTGGATTTTCTGCAGAAACGTTAAGTCTAGATGAGTGTTGTGAAATTGATTTTCGTGCTATTTAATTTTGGCCCTAAGCAACAATAATAGTTAGGATTTAACAGGAAGTAATTTCTTTTCTTTCTTTTTCTCTCTCTTACTCTTTTTAATTTTACTTGATCATTACTTCTAATTTGAGTAACAAAACGTTCTACCTCCTGAGTTTGTGTGAAAAGAGTTCTTGAAGGGAAGAATAAGTAGTAAGAAGGGGAGCAGAGTTTTTCGTTTTGGTGAAGGCCCGGGGTGCAACACAAGCGTTTTTGTCTCACCAGAGAAGAATAACAATCAGCCGTTGTTGGCAATTTCACTTGTTCCAAACAAACTGGGCAGACAGAGTGTGTTAAGGTAGTGGGGAGAAACTTGAACGTTATTCTAGTGCGCCTGCCAGTGCTATTGTGAGTGTTAAAATTCACCAAGCAATAAAGTTCAATTAAAGTGGATTGCTTCTTATTTTTTTCTCTCTCTCTCTCTCTTTTTGTTCAGTCTCAGGCACATTAAGCTCTATCTCTGTCGGACTAACTGGCTGTCTATCTCTCTAACTCAGTGTGTGGCAATCTCCCGGTGAGCAGAGCAGGTCGCTTCGCTATCTTCAACTTACAGCACGTGCTAAGAATGAATACCGAAAAGAAGTTTGAGTAGAAAAACCTGTCATCGTCCAGCATGGGGAGGAGATGGTTCTTTTTAAACTAATTAGTGCCCGTTCCTTTTTCTCCCTTAAAACACGATAATAGGTACTTTATTCTTACTTTTTCTATTTCATTTACTATCGTTTAAATTTCAATAGCTAAGCTTGAAATATGTTAGATTTTGTTCCAAAAAAAAAATACAGGAATTACTTTTTATGAATAACGTATAATCTCTTTAAAGGATTTTCCACATTTCTGCGACTTTCTAGCAAATGACATCAAAGATTTTTGTCAAACATTATATATATATATACGAGGTGTGTAAATTAAGTAATGAGACTGATTTTTATCTTTTTTTTATTTAAATAAAATTACAATTCAACACTGTCCCCTTCAAAGTAACTACCTTGGGAAGCCACACAACGCTGAAGACGATTCTTCCATTCGTCATAGCAGTGCTGGAACTCGGATACTGGAATAGGCTTCAGTTGGTCGGTTACGGCCGTTTGAATATTCTCCAATGTTCCAAAATGACGTCCCTTGAGGTGATTTTTCAATTTTGGGAACAAAAAAAAAGTCACATGGACTCAAGTCGGGTGAATAAGGAGGCTGAGGAGCCACAGGAATGTTATTACTGGCCAAATACTCATTAATGTGAAAAATTTTTCGGAACCATTTTTGCACAAATTTTTCTCATCCCCAATTCATTATTCAAAATTTTATGAACGGTTGTGTGAGTCAAATTCAACTCTTCACCGATCATTCGGACTGTCAAACGAGGATCTGAACGCACGAGATCGCGGATTCTGCCAACATTTTCGTCGGTTCTTGAAGATAAGGCCTTTCGCTGCGAGGCTCGTCTTCAATTGATTCCCTTCCTTCTGCAAACGACTTAAACCACCTAAAAACCTGTGCTCTCGTCAAAACATTGCCCCCATAGGCCTGGCACAGTTTTTCAAACGTTTCCGTTGCACTGTGCCCAAGTCTGAAGCAAAACCTGATAGCATAACGTTGGTCGTAATTGATGTCACTCATTTTTAAAACGCACTGAAAAAAACCTTACTCACAAAAAAAGTCACTACGGACAGTGCAACAACTCTAGCATTTTCAAATTTGCACTGGACGTGTATCAGATGTTTACTTGCCCTACCACGCATGCACCGCGTCTCCAGTGTTGCCAGATCGAACTCTAGAAAATCAATCTCATTACTTAATTTACACACATATATATATATATATATAGATTGAGCAATTTTATTTGACACATTTTTATAGGAATATTTATTTCAATGTTTTTTTTTTTATTTTTATGATTCTTACACTCAGATATTAAGATATATTAAGAATTAAATGTGTTTCTCAAATTCCGATTTAGGATAAAGTCAGACATAGCCGGTTTCAACCGAAGCGTTTAACGAGTCCTCGGTGCCCTAGTTGATATGTCATGGAATATATTATAACAATGTAAAACATACAGAGCGGTGGCAAGCGTTTCGTTTCGTGCGGCGGCTGCAAAACGTGTCGACAGATGGTTGATGTGAGGAATCGAGTCGGTTTAACATAGCCACCCAAAGTGTAGGGTGTTTCAACGTGTTCAGATAGCTTGGCCGTGTTGGTCCCGGCTCTAGAATAGGCCTACGGTATTCCCTGCCTGTCGTAGAAGGCGACTACAAGGGGGACAATGCACAGGAACTGACGTATTTTCTGATAAAACATGCCCTAATCCAATGTGCGGATATTAAAAATCTAGAAGTATCTCAGAACTGCATATTTCTAGAAACAAAAAGGCGTCTGTGGTCTGTGGCGCCTCCATCGCCCACCCTTCGGGGTGCAATCAGCCTCTGGCTCTCCAGGTTGGGGATTCCCTCACCCCAACCCATCCTGATTCTTTCCACTTGCAGGGTTGCCTGAAAGTATCCTGGGTTACTGACACCCCTGTTCTTCAGGCAATGGACAGGAATCAGTAGATGGACCGGCACTTCCATCGGGCGTGCGATCAGTCACGCTAGCTCGTTAGAGTTGAAATACTGAATTACGGACGCAAGCTACTATCCGACCCAATTGCTTGCAATTGAGGTAGGATTCGTAGTGGTCGTGGTTTAAACAGCAGCTCCAAGGACTGCAGTCATGAGTTGAGCGGGAGGAGACTCGCTATATAAAATGGAACCCCGGAACCAGCCCGTAAGTTGGTAGCGCATTTGCTGGGTGTGCGCGGTTTACCAGAGCCTGTTAGAGTTTGCCTTCTCTAGCTTCTGGGAGTGAAGTGTGATCTTCGTGTGATCACTTTGCGCGCTGGTTGAGCGTATCTCAACCTGCCCTTAAATGGGTCAAGCGGGGGTGTGCCCGGGCGGGCATCTCTGCCAGTGGGAGGCCTTGCACTATAGCCACCCACTGGTGGTGACAGCCTTCTCTTGTAAAACGATCCCGTTGCTTGCAACGGGGGGACCGGTAAACCCATTATTGGGTAGGTACGGTCTTAAAAGATCCCCATAAAGATCCGGTCGACGGATATTGGGTTGAAGAGGAATTTAATTAAGGACATTATTATTATTATTGAGCACACTCCAGGCCACCGTTTCTAGCACATAGCGCCAAAACCGGTGCCTATGGTCACTTAGCCTTGCCTATATAGTAGGCAAGTTTCCGTCCCTGCCACGGGGAGGCGGGTCTCTATTATATATTTAATAAAGAACCGTGTCCTTTTTTTATATGTATCATAATGTTGCAAAATTACTAATTTTGATAATTAAATTTCCATGCTTAATCATGTAATGGGATCCGAATCATTAAAGATTCATGAGATCCGAAGTTACAAGATTCAAACATTAATTACTCCCCACCTAGGCCAAACTTGGGAAGGAGAATCCGGAAATATATATACAGAGGCGAGCTAGCCCTATAGAAGAACAGAGTTTAATCGACACCAGTCAGACAACATCATTCTACGTACTTTCTATTATTTTCAGCCAGTCTGTCTGTCACTCTCTCTCTCTTTTAATTTATTATTCTCTCGCTACCTTTATTGTCAAATATCATGTTACCAGTGTTAAGTCCGTGCAGTATTTATATTACAACAGTGTTCACTTACAATCTGTTAAGTTTATTTCTTAAGAAATCCAAAAATTATCTCGATTCTTTCCTTCTTACTTTTATAAATTTTACCACAATCATAAATTGCATTTTTACAAAAAAATATGGTGCTTTCACATTAACACCATTTTTTTTTTTTATTTTTTTTATTTCCATCACCATTTCGTCAATAGATTTTTTTTTTTTTTTCATTTTCGGCTAAGGTCACGAATCTAAAAGAAAATTAAAATAGGAAATCATTTCCCATTATTTAAAAACAAAGGAAATAACATGTAAAAAGCCTTTTTTCCTAAAATATATTTATCTTATAAATAAGATGGTCCCAGTGTATTATATATTCCTTCTCAGGAAATTACAAACCAATATATATATATATAACAAAGATTGGATAGCATTCTAAAACATACACATACCTTTCTGTACGAATTATTTCCACAGTAATAATCAAAGTGTTTTTGTTGGTCGGTTAAAATCAGAAACCTGTACTATATTATAATCCATAATATAAAATATTTAATAATTTCTTTATAAAACAAAACATAAGGTATATTACTTTTTTTTTATTCTTTTTTTTTTAAAGTTTGCAATAAATAATGTCTTAAGAAAATCGCATTAGAATTCTTTGTTTTATTCCCTATTCGCTGTACTGTATTTTACAATTCCATTTTCTTTCTATTCCCTATAGATTTATTTATATTTTTATCTTGGCTGATTGTTATGAAATTTATTTCTCTTTTAATATTCTTTGCACGCCCCCCCTATTTTTTTTTTTTTTTTTATTATATTTTCTTCACAAATTCCTTTTGTTTTTGTTAAATTAACAGAAAAGATGAACGTTTTTTATTATTAGCTCATGATCAGTTTTACCAGCAAAACAATTGTTAACAAAAATTTATTACTTTCTAAAATTTTGTTTTGTTAATCTCATTGCAATTTCCATGTAGCTGTTATTTCTGTTGTAGGAATAACTTCTAATTTATTTTCTATTCCATTATTTTTAAATGTTCCCCCATAAAAAAAAAAAATGATAGACCTATAACTTTGCAATTAATATTCTAAGTTGAATATGTGGATGGGTCCGGCAGTGGTGGATAACATCTATCTAATAGTGATGGATATTTTATCGATTCATATTCATTTTGAATTGCTGACCGGTTTTGGATTTTCATCCAAAAGTCAGAGCCAAATTCACCAGTTCGTATAGAGAGTTCACTTCAACGTAATGTTTCTGTTACACTAACACATTGTTTTTTTTTTTGTTTTTAAAAACCAACAGAAACATTACGTTGAACTGAATATGAACATGGTGAATTTTAGACCTTCTTCATTAAAGGATGTGCTTCTGGTCTGGGTTCCAGGTCATACGGGGACTTTCGCGGAATAACGGACGGTGGATAGGTTTGGCACAAATTAGGTGCCTCTCTCCCTTTCATTTGGTCCAGAGGCCTGCTGTGGTGTGTCTTGCACAGGTGTGTCAGGCTTTCAGCGACGTGGATGACCTCACAGCTCTCATCCTTAGGGAAGAAGTGAATGGGGGTTGTCGGCAGTCTAACAATGCGCATTGGAGGGGGGCCCCGGGACGGAGCTTGTGATGGAAGGGCGGGGTCCGATGCCTTTCACGGACCCTCACCCTCAGGCATCTGGTTGGATTCTCTCACTGGGCATTTTGGTTTAAGGAGACATCCTAATATAATGGGCCTCGTGCCTGACCCCTTTTGTAGAGTTGTGAAACTGAGGCAACGGGAAACCCGCATGCATCTGAATTGATGACGAATTGTTTGGGTTGTGAGGAGATTAGGTTTAGGACCTTCGGCCGGAATAGGATATCGGTAGACGATCTTAAGCTGTGTCCTTTTAAGGTTTTGGTCCGATTTGTTCGGTCTGTGGTGAAACTTGGATGGTTAAAACCTGGGCCTGGATTTTCGTTCTAGTCCTAGTGGTTGGTATTTTTTAGGGGTAGCTATATGGCCCCTGGGAGGCTTTGGATAGCGTAGGGTTTACTTCCCTCCCCTTTTGTGAATAATAATAATAATAATATGAACATGGTGAATTTTCTCTGACGACGGATGAAAATCCGAAACCGGTCAGGAACACTATAAAAATATGCATGCTACGACACATAAAATACCTAACTTTCTAAGTAATCCTTATAATTATTTTCTACAAAATTCCCAGAAATATACCCAAACAGCAATAAATTCCTAAATCATTTGAGACATTCTATAGACAACGTGTCGGTAGGTACTTTAGAGAAAAGTCAAACATTCTTGTTCTTCAGCACTCCCCCTCTCCAAAAACAAAAAAAAAACATTTTTCTGAATTTTAATATAAAAGTAATAGGCATGTATGTGGGTATGCAGTATATGAAGTTTAATGAGATTCGTTGTAGCCATTTTTGAGATTTTATGTTTATTGCGCATGGGAGAAACATAAAGTTGAAGTCAACTCTGTTCTCGAAATTGATAGCATTACTCTGTCGATAAATGAGAATCCAAAAACTGATCAAGAACAACATAAATAAGCGTGCTATGATAGATAAAATCTCAAAAAGATAAATGTTTGGTATTTCGCTTCTTAGCATGCATATTGATTTTGTTCCTGTCCGGTTTCGGATTTTCAACTATCGTCAGAGTAAATCTAATCATTTCGAGCAGAAAGCTCACACTGATACAACCAACAAGTGTGAGTGTAACAGAAACATTACGTTGAATTGAACTCTCTACACGAACATGGTGAATTTGCTCTGACGATAGATAGATGAAAATCCGAAACCGGTCAGGAACACTAGAAAAATATGCATGCTACGATAAATAAAATACCAAACTTTCTAAGTGTTAAAGTAATCCTAATAATTATTTTTTTTTTAAATTCCCCCCCCAAAAAAACTCAACAAGCAAATTCTGTAAAAGTCGCACTTCCGGTTAACCAATTTTCTTTAAATTTGGAATTATAGCAACGCTTCTAATATATATTAATATTAAATAGATTGTTGAACTACTTCTTGTCCATAAGTGGTGGTATGTTAAAGGAAAGTTTAACGCTACTGTTTACCATGTTTCTGACCCCCCCTGTTACCTGTTTACCCATGTTACTAAACCCCCCCAAAAATACAATTTTCCCGGGTATGTGTTCAATAAAACCGATACGTATTTAGGTTTCTACGAAACTTAAAGAAAGTCTTTAAAAGCTGTTTTCAGGACTTCTGTAAATAAAACAGCATCACGTAAAGGTCGCATTTATGTTCGAGTTCATTTTTCCGCCCGAAATCTTCCATCTATGTTAATGAAGATAATTAACTTAATGTAATTAATGACGATTTTAGAGCCACATCCATAAAATTATTAATTATTCCATTTAAAACTGTAGTGCAGAAAATTAGTGTGGACCAAAAAGAGATGTTGGAAGTAGTAGTAATCATCCATTAGTAAACTTCAAAATACATTGTTAATGGGTACTGATGTCCATCACATTGAGAAAATCGTAGCGACCATCGCTGACGTGATATTGATCTTCGGATGATTGCTATAACATATTGACCTAAGGAGTACAACATGTGAGATACTAATTAGGGGATAATGTGACTGAAATTAAGGCCTAATGATACTATGTTGTGGTCGCTTCGACAGAAGCTGTGAACATAAGCCTCAGAAGAAGAGTTTTCGCCTGACTAAGCCATGCTTCTTTTGTGGTCATCGACCAGGTTGCGGGCGTTCGCCTATCGTCGGGTCGTTTTTGTCAAAACAGTAGACAACATAGAATTGCAATCGAGCAAGTTTATTGATAACAATAAGCTGTGTAATCAATGTGTGCTGTGGTGGTTGGTTCCGCAGCAGCGGAAAGATCAGAGGACATTTTTCCGTGGTGTATGTCCCTGCTTCACTTTTGTGGTCATCGACGGTGTTGGGCGTTCGCCCGTCTTCAGGATGCCGTTTCTAGACAGGACAACACAGACTCGCACAGAGCAACTTAGTTTCACACTAACTGAGACGTATTTTTAAAATACTAAACTCTTAAACTAGGTAAAGGGATGTGGCCAGATGGGTGGGAAAACACGTGTTTGGGTTGTTAAAGGCTAATTTTTTTTTTCTTACAGTGGACACAACACGTGGGGGTCTAATCTTTAAACTCTGTTGTTGGAGGGAGACTTACTTTACAATAACTAACCAAAATATAAAGAATATAAGAAATACACAAAATAAATTTAAATAAAATTAAACAACGATTAAACTAACATTTAAAATTCATTCATTCGTTTAAAATTGAACGATTTTTTATATAATTAAGTTTTTCCAGTTCTAAAGAATTAAGAAATTCCAGTCATTCTTTCACTTTTTCACGTAACCCTCACATCCTCGCATTAGTATTTTAAAAATACGTCTCAGTTAGTGTGAAACTAAGTTTGCTCTGTACGAGTCTGTGTTGTTACCCTGTCTGAAAAACGCATCCTAGAAATGGGCGAACGCCCGAAACCGGTCGATGGCCACAAAATGAAGCAGGCTACCACGGAAAATGTCTCTGAGGTGTATCAACTGTATTTGCTCTTTGCAAGTCTATGTTATCACACTTTTGACAAAAATATCCTGATGATGGGCGAACGCCCAAAACCAGAAAAAAACAAAAAAAAAACACCCAACATTTACTATCACGGAAAATGTCTCTGATACATAATGTTATTTTTTGATACCTTCTATTAATTCTTAAAAACACGTATATCCCCGAATTCATTCATGATTCTCTTGAAGTCAGAGTATCCTTCGGCAGTGAATTTCTGACTGTAACGATTAGAAAATGTACCCTCAGTATGCACTATTTTTAACTACCCTACACCTACAGTGCATGTTAAATAAGTCCTATGATAGGATCCGAAAAGCGGAGAATCACAAAAATGATTAAATCTAGTAATTCGCTACCTAGACCATACTAGGGTGAAATACTCTATATAGCCTAGCTAAGCCTACAGGGACAGTTTTTACAACAGTTTACGATAAGTCAACAACCATTCAGCAATCTTCTACTACCTTTCTCATCTGTATATCTTTCGCTATCTAATTTCTACTATACGTGTAGAGTCCTTGCAGTTTGTATATGCTCTCTCAATATATAGTGTTCAGCATTTGTTCTAGTTTATTTCATCGCAAAACCCATTCACTATAATTCTCTTTCCTTTAATGAAACATCTATTTTAGTCCGTAGCAGTTTCGGTAAAGTGAATAACTCTGATTTCAATAAACTATTGTATGTAGTCTAAAATTTGCATAACTACCATGAAAATATATTCAATTAAAAAATTTATAATTAACAAGTTAATATAATGAAACTCTTTCTGATGATGTAAACTAAAACGTTGTACTTTTTGTTTCATTTAATTAATGTAGACTTAACTATATTCATTTGTTATAATGGCATTATTGTATGAAAAGCACTCTACATAATTGATATTGAGATAATGAGTATTATTTGTGACAGTAAAATTTTATTATGAATAACACGTGGGCGAATTTTCACTAACATTAATTATTAATTACAGTTACTGCCGTAACAGGAAGTATTTCGAATATGTCGAATTTCTTAAATTGAGTTTTTTTATCGGAAATACGTGGTTTCATATGCTTTGAATATACAAATTTTTTTTAAAGAATGCTCTGTGTGGTGTAATGTGTTTATGCGTGTGTAATATGTATGTATCTGTTTGTAGTGTATTTGTGCCTTTATAACCTTTAGTGGTACGTTTTAATTTTGCTCAGTGTTGCCACCTTGTTTTATATTGATATTAAATGGTATGATTATATATGAACATTATTTATGCATATAAGGATCCTTCTTGTTTGTTTAAATTTGTTTAATATATTATTCTATACTGAATTTTCTGTTCTGTTTTGAAGTTGATAGTGTTTATTTGAAGTGGAAATACGGCCAATTCACTGAATTCCTGATGATGCCTTCTGTATAGTCCGAAAAACCATGGAACTTAAATTAATAAAACATAAAAAAAGACTGTTTTCTGCTAACATAGGGGAGGGTGAGGCTTGTTGTTACAAATTTCAGTTAACATTTTTTTTAATTGCTATATATTGCACTCAGAATTGCTGAAAATTGATTAACTTGTTTCATTTTATTCTATTAATTAATATATTTTTTTGAGATTTTTCAATATGAAGTAACATTAAAAAAATTCAAATACTATTAAAATGTGCATACTGTAACAACGTGTGCCCTTCTATAGGGCTTGTTGTTACATGCTGAGTGTAAGTTGTTACAATGTATAAAATACATGTTTGGGTGTTTATTTTAAGTAAAATAAAACTGAAATATGTTCCAATAAACATATTGATCTAATTGATTAATTGATCTAAACATGGATTATTAAAACTTAAATGCTTGAACATTCATTCTCTTTCTATTCACTGTCACTATAGTATCTCTAAGTCCGAGTTACAAATTGTGGCAAATATATCTAGGATCATTTTTAACACATTTTGAATGGGCCCATCTTTTTGCACTGCATGCATTCAACTCAATTTTCTCCATGTTTTGACTGGGAACAGGTTTTAGACATTTCAAGCACAGCCAGTCCTCATCTTCTGCGGCGGAACTTGATGATGGCAAATTATTTTTTTTGATTCTTGTTCGCAGCTTTGGAGACAGATGTTCTTTTTGATAGTACCAACTTTCTCGTTTTTCTTGTTTTTTCGCTTCATTTTTTTTTGATCTGCCGTGATTTGATTTAAGATGCTCAACCATGCTCAAACCAAGTGTAACAACAAACCCCACTGTCGCTATTTCACTAATTAATCCATAAACACATAGGTCGAAGAATACTAGTGCAACCATATTGGATTGAAATTATTGTTAATGATCTATGAATTAACAGCATAAGTATGAAAGCCTTACCTTTAGTAGCTTTCAGATCACAGCTTTCGGTTTTAATAATAAAATGTAGCTTTCACTATGATATTTCGAAGAAAGTCACACAATGCCGCCATATGCAACAGAATCTTAGCGGGAACTGGTTACAACAAACAGCACTCGCGTATCTCTCAACTTTGACCACTTATAGGAAGTGCTTCTCTCAGCCGATTTTTAAAAATTGTAATGTAACAACAAGCCCCACCCTCCCCTACAAGAATAAATCTGTGTTTTATCTTGTATTGACCAACCGATTTTAAACTCAGACGCAGGGGATTAGGTTTTGTGGTCATTAAATTAACTTCTTCTTATTTCAGCCAAGCTTTCGACAAATTATTTTGCCCTGAGAAATAAGAAGTTCTTAATTTAATGACCCCCCCCCTCCCAACACACACACGCTCAAATCCCTGCATCTGCCATGTTTGAAAATGCTTCTTAAAAAGAAAGAAATAAATAATAATTGCAAATTAATTTGAACATTATTTTACTCTATCAAATAGTTGAAATAGTTTTATATGCCAATAAAGTTTGTTTTATAACTATGTTAGTGAGGGAATAGTGATTACCATATTAACTACAACCCTATAAAGATGTAGATTATAGGAATGAATATATATATATATCATACATATAGTCATATATATGTTATAACATATATATATAGTCATTATAGAGTTGAAGTTCATTGGGTGTAAAACATGGATTTGGATTTGTAATAAGGCTAAGTAGTAAGCGGTAGCCAAGTTTAAAGCTGAAATATTATAAAGTTCAGAATCCCTCAGTGGCATGAGTAGACTGAGATTGTACATTTGGTAATAGTGCTGTTAGTGGATGAGAAAATGAAAGGCTTTTTGAAATTATTGCTTTTAACTTTTTGGAATAGTGGATAAAGGCTGCTTTTATCGCTGGAAATGAACTGTTTTTACAAATTATATCATTCTCCATTATTATATTAATTTATTTATAATAATATCCGTACTTCCATTAATACTTCCATACATTTTATTGCAATTATTTTCAGATAGAGTGAATTAATGGGAAGTGGTCTCAACTGCCCAACTTACAGCGATCAATAACGATATATTGAAACGCTTCTAGTTAGTTAATTAATGTGTTAGTTCAGAGCATAGACGCAAGTGTAGTCCTCACTTACAGGGATTCTTCTTATAATGTTGCCGAGGGTGATCCAATGCCTATTTTTGACTCACTTAGAATAGATGCGCTTTATCCAATTCCTCTCAGTGGCAGATGACATGTAGCCCATATCTCTTTAACATTCATATAAAATCTACAAAATCATTTATCACTGTTGATACACCAAACTATACCAATCTTAAGGCAAATACCTTGACCCAATAGGGTATATATTTACTGAGCCTATAGGCGTTCGGTAATACTTAAAGCACCACGGCAATGTTAGAACATGGTCGCCATTAATTTAAGACAACGATCCCTTAATATACCCTCCAGTTGCCTTTGACCAACGGTATCCTCCTTCCTACTACTGTTTTATAGAGTTATTTTATTGAATATCAGGCCATAAAAAGTGATTTCCTGATTGTCTCGAGATGCTTCATATGGGTTCTAGCCTCATAGATGTCTATTCAAATCTTCTCGTCCACAGTTCGTCTGTTTTTCATTGTCCAAATACCTTCCTTAAGATTACTAATTATTTATTTTATATAGAATTGTGAAAGGTCTAAATTAAAAGCAATTGAGAGAGTAATAGAGACAGAATGACAGAGTAACGGCGGCTTATAATAGAATTACTAGTTGCAGACTTGGCCGAATTCTTCTTGTAGCATAAATAATACTTGCTACTTTCAATGTTGGGCGATTTTCCTTTCTCTTGGTATGCCGATGGTCCGGCTTACTGAGTTCCTGCCTAGGATAACTTGGGTCTAGAGGAAAAGCGCTAGCAGTCGCACTTGACAAATAATAATAATATATATTTCAGAAAATGTACAAGTAAATTTTTTTTGGTACAACATATTATAGGCAATAGCAACAGCCGTCCGCCAGAGATTACTGTTCATCGTGAAAATACAAAAACATGTTCAAAAATCATTTTACTTAAAAAAATACATAATAAATAAAAAAAATATATAATATAAGTAAAATTACGAATAAATGAAAGTGATCTTCTATGCACTAACCAGAGAGAATAAAGTACTGATAATAACAATAATAAGAGATAATAGACTAAAAATCAGAGATCCAGTTATATCTTGCATTCCAAGCATGACGAGCATAGCGGTGAAGGGGACAAAGGTGGGTCTGATTTGTTAAAAAGGATACAATTTCCTCTCTAGAAAGCGTACGCTTAGAGAAGTAAAGAAGATGAAATTCAGCTAATAAGGGACACTATCCCAAAATGTGGTATACTTCCTCACGTGTACCAGTAACTACATAGGGAACACTTTCACTTGACAAATCTTATGTGTTTATTAAGTTCCACCAGACTGGCTTTGGGGATAAATATTAGTGTTATGAAGATTCTATCTTAAAATCTTCGTAGCGAAATAATGATAGACACAATTTCCGCTGGAAAGACTATAATGTACTTATCTAGCCAAATCAAATGACGTTTTCGGGTGTGACTGTTAATGCCGTCTTTGACTTCTTACATAATCTTAGAGCCCTTAGTGTGCCAGGTAGTAGGTGTCTGGTTAAGTTTTAATTATTTTTAAAAATATCAGGTGGTAAATTAAAGCCGAATAGAATTTGCTGTCCACCTTTTTCTTTAAAACGAGACTATTTTTACATTCTATAAGAAATCAGGAAGTTCAAACCTCTCCAACTTATTTGGACTCGGGTTCAGTTTATAGTTTTATTTGAGATAAATTTATAACTCGAGCACTTTTCTCTTTTATACACAGAAAGTAACCATTTTCTAAATCATGCTCAAATATCGTCTTACTCTTTTATTGCGGTGAAATAAGGCCCAGATATCTCTTTTTCAATCTACTCTCCTTGTATGTAAACTGCCACAATTTAAAGTGTCATTTCAGAGTACCCTATGTTTTCAACAGCATTATGTTAAGAGTAACTATGAATATCAACATAGACGAACTTTCGTTATGGGAAAGTTATTGAATATGTAATTGGGTCCGCAATGGTAGATAACATCTATGATTTTATCCATCATAGCTTGCTTCATTTTTTTTTTTTTGTGTATGTCCTGTCCGGCTTCGGATTCTAATTCATCGTGAGAGTAAGGCTATCAATTCATGTTAAGAATTGACTTCTACTTAATGTTTCAGTCACGCACCATCATAAAATTTTTAATCATAATGTGCACTCATTCTTATTTGCTCTAATACACGTGATACCCATACTTCTATAACCACACACAATCGTGTGGTGTACGTCGGAAACATTAATTTGAAGAACAGGAATTGATAGCCTTAATCTGACGATAGATGAGAACGCGAAACCGAATTCTCCAAAAAAATGAAAGTTAAAATCATACGACATAATCATACGATTATTAATATAATATCCTATCATAGATAGGAAAGTTATGCCTGTTTTTCACAAGATTTAAGTGTTTTCCTATGATTCCTGGATGAAATATACGTAGAAAATTAATTTATTAAAAATGATAAAGAATTTCCCCATTTCCCCCATATCTATATCTATCTTAGACAAAAACAAATAGAATTAAATCAATCTAGAATCTAATGTTCGAGAAAGTTAATTCTTTTATACATTTTTACTTAGTTACGTATAACAAATTTATATGCACTGGATCCCAAACCATGTTACTATTTGGCTCTAATTTTCAATGATAAATACATTCCATACCAGTTACTAGGGAGCAGTATTTATTTGGAAAATTAACTTCCTAGAGCTTTTGAGAAATGTCCACTTTAGCGATTATATCTGAAAATATATGAACATGTTAAAAAACTGTTTTTATAGTAAAGAGTTTTTTGCGTGTTACTATTACATGACTCACTTAATCTAAGACTGTGATAAGAAAATTACTGTTTATTAAACATGTTTTTTCAAAGTCTAAGCAAACACTTTTTATTTTGTTATTTAAATTGTTAAACAAATTTATAGGCGGTTTATAATTTGAATGAATACAATATTATAAAAATGATTACTGGCAGAAAATCGTTGCAAATTTTTCTGAATATTCAAAAAAATAAACTGGAACTCCCTAGTAAACATTTGGTGATTTAGTCATTTCGTCAGAATGAATCCGGGATTGGATGCTTGAGAATAAGGACATAGAAGGGCGCATCCTTCCATTACTTTACAAATATTCAATTTTTAATTTATTAAGAGGATTATTTATTGTCTAGAGGCATACATCTGTATTTAGTGTACTAAATGAATCTTGAAATTTAACTACTATCGACACAATCTCTTAAAAGATCTGTACATTTGTCCCAACTCTCTAATTTTTTTTTTTTTTTTTTTTTATATATATATGCTGATAATAAAGAATTACTTATTTCGAAGTGTGAGCTAGTTATACACGTTTATTTTCACATCTTCCTTGCTGTGAAACTTGATGTAATATGACTAATTGAGGGAACCAAACAAAAAGACATCTAGTGGAGTGAGTCCGTGGTTTAACGTTACATCCAATCTAACTTTTCAGTAATTTCAAGCATTAATTGAGCAATATGTGGGCGAGCGTTAACTTGGAGTAAGAGTACACCTTCCATTTGCAAACAGCGTTATATTATTTTCAACTTTGCTGGCTTCTTTCTGTTGTCTGTTTTCTTGAACACAAGATTCAAGTGATGGTTTTGGAACTTCAATTGTTCATCCTGCAAGATGCAATGAAACACCACTTCATATTTGGCTGTAGCTGTATTGATCAACCAACTTTTTAGAAGTTCGCACACTTCATACAATCAGAAACCAGGAATTGTATCACTGAATGCTCTTCATCTAATTTGTATGTTTGTTGAGGATTGTCATCGTAATGAGTAACAGAGATATATATACTAAGAACAAACTAGTAAATCTTTCTCCATATTTTGTTCCTAATTTGTTCTTAGTCACTAATTTGTTCTTAGTATTATTATTATTATTATTATTATTATTTTTTTTTTTTGGCGCATCGACTGCTGTGGTCATTAGCGCCCCATATTTATATACATCTTTCCAATCCGTATGCCACTCGAGCTGGGATGACACCAGTACCTTATTTGGCAGCCACCACAATACTTTGCTCAGCAAAGTAGGGTGGAGCCGTTGGTTGTTAATTTTCTTCTTCCCACACTTCCCCACTTATGTCATCGATCTAGTCGACGAGAGGGAGTGTGGAATATTATTGTGTCATCCCTTAACTTCTAGAACATGATAAACATGATGGGGGTGATTTGGACAAAAACCAAAAGCATCAATATTTCCATTTGTAATTATAATTTTCATAGATATTTAGTACAGTTAGTTATATGACTTTATTTAAGGAGGCTATTGAACAAACTAACTAAAGGTGCAGTACTTTGAACATATGTTCCTGCACCTTCTATAATAGGCTAATCCTAAATTAAAATAAACCTAAGGGGTTGAAATACTTTTATAAATTTTCTTTCAACCCCAGGAAAAAAGATAAAATACTAACCTAACCATTCGTTCCAGCATTCTCGCCAATAAATACGTGCATACTATAAAACCGTTCACGCTAATAAATACATTCACGCCAATAAATACATTCATACTAATATATACACGAAGGGGAAAGTACTCGATATTCCTTTCCCAATAGGTTAGGTTAGTTATTATTATTATTATTATTATTATTATTATTATTAACTATTATTATTATTCTCCTCACCTCACCTCACAATAGACGACACCAAATAAAAGATTAAGTATATTGAAACATCGGTCAAGTAACCGTTTTAAAGTAATACAGATAGTAACCAACTTGTGATACTAAATGCATCGTTATTCTTTTGTATAGATATTATTTGATTTAACACGTGTATTTTTTTATTAAATTAATCCTTTATAAGTATTTGCTTTTCATATTTGATTTGGATATACTTGGGTCATTTAACAAATAACGAGACAAATCGCTGTAGCTCAGAAACGGTTTGTTTAATCAATATAATAGTTTCAGTGCGTCAAGTTGGCATCCTTGTACTTTGTTTCTCATCACCTGCTCGAGAGTATTTGGTCACCATAAGCTCAAATGTATTAACTTAACAATGGCGAGCCCGCTCGAGCATTGCATCTCGGAAGAACAACGCTCAGTGATTAGATTTTTAGTTGCAGAGGGTATCAAAGATAGTGAAATCCACGAAAGAATGTTGAAAATGTACGGGAATAATTGTTTGAACCGTTCGAACGTTACATTTGGGTAAAACAATTTAAAAGTGGCCGTGTAAGTGTCAGTAACGAGCAACAAAGTGGACGACCTGTTGAAGTTGTAACTTCCTCCATCGAATCTCGCATGAACGCGTTAATTCAGGACAACAGGCATATTACTGTTGAACTGATACCTGAAGACCTGCACGCGAGTGTTGAGAAATTGTCCATAACATTATTCGTGTGTCGTGGTCTCTTGACTAAAGGCGTGATTTTGCTTCATGACTCGCGCGCCTACACGCGACACAACTCAAGAAACACTTCAAAAAGTGGGGTGGGAAATCCTTCCATATCCCCCTACAGACCCCGACCTTGCCACATCGGACTTCCATTTTTTCGACCCCTTAAAGAGGTTCTACTTGGGAAATATTTTGAAGCCAATGAAGAAGTTAAAAATCAGTTGCAGAAGTGGCTTCGATATGAACCCAAAGAATTTTATGCCAGAGGCATACACAAATTAGAATAACGATGGAACCGGTGTATATATATTAGTGGGGACTATGTTGAAAAGTAGCCAAAGTTTTGTATAGATCAGATTAATCGTTTTTGAGCTACAGTGATTTGTCTCGTTACTTATTGAATGACCTTCGTATGTTCAGATTTTGTAGTGTGCTAGTTAGGGATCTCGTTAAGTCATTCTGAGCATGGACAAACGTCCAAACTAATCTTGACCCAAATTGAAGAAGGCTATTTGGGTGAAAACAAAATTCTCTGATGTTTTCTAGAATTGCGGATCCAATTGTTTTCTGCTAACTGGAAGAAGCTTAATTCTTCTTTTGCATACTCTATATAAGCCGGTCACTATCTATGGTATTTCTCAAGTTACATAGAACTTTTCCTCCCAACAGCCAAGAATGTATACGCTTATAGCTTCGGAATAAAATATACAGACTTATTTATGTTTGCAATATACAAGATGTAGATTCGTGCAAGTTTTGCAAGTTGGTTGTATAAGTCTTTCATCCATGTACCACTTGTTCCTTATTTCCATACAAGTGTTTTCCTCATACTTTACATTGTATATTTTCATTCTAGGCAGCATTGTAGAGATGTTAAGTTGAATTCTTTTTAATTTTCACCCTTTCTCATACATTGGAACTGTTAAGAACTATTTGCATTTTCCCTACTTATTAATCAGTTTTCATTTGGTGTTGTAGAAAGCTTGACTTGTCTCACACAAAGTTATGGATACAAAACTTACTACAACACATTTATATTTTATCTTATATTACTTTTCAACCCCCTTATACAATACAAACAAATCAGTTTTTCACCCTCAACATTTTGATTAAACACAGTTTTGTTTCCATTTTCATCCAATGCTAGAAAATTGTTTTAAACTTCTCAGCTTGTTTTAATTTCTCTTCATTTTACTTATTCCACTATGTTGACTTAGAAAAGACTGGGTGGTGTTAATTTCTCTTGGCTAAATTTATATGTATATATATACATATATATATTTTCTGAATTATCTCAAACATCTGGTACTCATTTGAAATATTTCAGTTCATTAGGAACAGTATTAAGGTCATATATATAAATATATAGTATATGTTCTTACTAAGTTTTGTACAACCCAGTTTTAATTTCTTAGTTATCTTTACATTGACGCAATTACATCACGCCAATCTTGCCGAATAACGAGATTAGGTTTAATTTGCCTCTACACCCATATCTGCGCGAGATGGGTATCGAAAAAGGAGGCTTCATTAGAGCTATATAGAAAATATGTGAAGGGATTAAGTATCAGGTAAAACAGGAAACTAACTTATCAAAAGTGTTTGAAAGCTCTAAGGGATTGAAACAAGGATGCTGGTTATCCCCTACTTTATTCAAAATATATTTGGACAGGGCGATGATGGACCGGTTAAGGAAATGTAAAGGTATGGGTCTACCAGTGCCTAATGACCATTTCTGTACCTTGTTTTTCGCGGGTGATAAGGTGATAGTCGCCAGGATAGAGAAGATATGGAGTTAATCATGAGGAAATTGAAGGAATGCTACACTACACACCTTGGGGGATGAGTATAAATTAAAAAAAAACAAAAAAAAAAAACAGAATATATGTGGATAGAAAGGAATGAGGATGAGGATTTGTATGTTAAAAAGGATAAATGTAGGAAGGTGAAATCCTTCAAATATTTGGGATCTGTAGTTGTAGTGGTTGGTTCCGAGGAGCTGGAAAGCATTAGAGATATTTTCCGTTCACCCATTTTCAGGATGCGTTTTTCAGACAGTGTGATAACACAGACTTGCACAGAACAAATTCAGTTTATACACTCCATTCAGTGTATTACTTACATTATAGAAATTATAATGTACAATTTAGTGTATAAACTAAATTTGCCGTGTGCAAGTCTGTGTTATCACACTGTCTGAAAAACGCATCTTGAAGATGGGCGATGACCACAAAATGAAGCAGGCTATCACGGAAATTGTCTCTGATGATTTGGAATCTGTTTTGGAGGAGGCGGGAGGATGTGAAGAAGAGGTGCTGGAAAGAAGTGAACAGGCTCGCAAGGCAATAAGAATGCTACATCCGGTGCAATGGAGCAAAACTCTTTCAAGAGAAAATAAACAAAGAATATTTTATTCCATTATTGAAGTAATCCTCATGTATGCAGCTGAAACCTAGACCATTACTCGGAAGGCCCGTGCAAAGGTGAACGTGATAGAGATGGACTTCTGGAGATCATATGTTCGAAAAACCAGATAGATAAAGTTAGAAATATAGGTAAACTGGATAAGGAAAAACTGGAAATAAAGGTAACAATTGAAGAAAGAAACAATAAAAAGAAATTAATGTGCTATGGACATCTCAGAAGGATGCCTCCGGAAAGATGGCCAGCGAGGATTACAGGATAGATCCCCCTGAGGAACAGGAGAAGAGGCTTACCGGCAAGAAGATGGGAGGAGGAGATAGCCGGAAGAGGTCTGGGGGAAGGAGATTGGAGAGACAGGTAGTGATGGAGAGAGGAAGTGACCTGACGGCAACCGAACTGAAGGGAGACGACAGTTAAGTAAGTAAGTAAGGTTTAATTTACGTAGGTATTGCATTGGTATTAAAAAATTTTAATGGAAACCTATCATTGATGAAACCATTGTTGTAACCGAAAGTTTTCAAAAATGGGGGTCAAATTTCCAGTCATAAATTTTTATTATTATTAGTATATAAGTCCGAAGAAGTGATCAATTTTTAAATTGATCTTTGTATGAATGTATTTTTTTTTTTTATTAAGATATTTACATAATAAATAAATAAATAAATATGTACATTTTGAAAATAAGTAAAAATTAAACTTACTTTTGAGTTGAGAAAGTATCCAATTGAAGTACTTTAAACATTCACTCACTGTTCACTGGAAAGTGCCACGAGACTTTTGGAAAAGACGTCTGAAACGTCTAAGAGACTGTCAAGATGAATAAATGGCAACAGGACTAAAATATTAAGTCGTAAGGACAGGATACTGTCGAATTTCTTATGTCTGAGTTAGTTTGAGGAATATGTGGCGTTAAATTTCAAATATATGGAATTCGTTCTGTGTTATTGGGTGCTCTTCACTTCTTACCTGCATGGATTGTACAGGTAAAGTTCTTGTGCCCCCCTCACTTCTATATATTTATGTAGGACAAATATTTAAAATTTTAGTTAAAAGAAATTTGCCATTTTATATAATCACACGTGTGAGTGATTCACCTAGATTTTTTTGTACTCAGTGTATCTCCAAGCGTGTATTTCCGGGGAAAACCTGATATCGAAAATTTGACACGATCGCTGTGACAGAAAGTAAAGATAAACAATTATTTTGTAAACCAACTTTCCGAACTATGTTTGGAATCTCATTATAATTACATCAAATTTAATTAACCTCATAGTTGTGTATAAGGGTTGCTAGTTCTGCTATAACCTGTGCTCCCTATTATTACAGGTGGTTGACCATATTAAGCTAGAATATCTGATTGGTACGCGGTTATAACAGATGTAAGCCATGCTGATTATATTACCGAGTTTAATTCGAATAATAATTAGGGTGCCCCCCCCGAATATGCTTCCAATAATACCATGTCCTATTTAAACATTCCAAAATGTAGCTTTTAATATCTCTTCATCTCTTTGTTTGTGATCTCCATTGCCAGTTTTTATGATTGCATTCTTGTAAAGGAAGAAATGACCCTTATAATTCCCTTGGTCTATGTCTTTAAAAGGAAGGACAATCTATAAACTTTTGCCCGATGTGACAACGTGTAAAAGGATAGTCCCTACAGATTTCTTTTATGTTGTCGATATTAGTGAGAGGTATGAACAGGTAAATGGTAAATGGTAGGAATGGGTTTGGTGAGTAATGCTCATTGCCGCTGTGGTGAATAGAAAACAGCGGGACACATTAAGTTAGGATGTGTGTGAAACGAGGATCTCCGCGCAAACTTATGTCAAGCCGTTGGTTTTCATATAGATGTCAATAACAATACATGGAGCGCGTTTAAAAACTTCGCCCCGTAACGATGAATCCGCGACGAGATTTTCTAGTGTAAGCGGAGTGTATATCAGTACTTTATTGTTTGTGGTAGCTCGGCTAGTTACAGAGTTAATACGCTAGATAGTTATTTAGTCTGGTATATATGAGTATGTCTGCTCGATGCGTGTGAAATAGGAGTCCGTTTATTTTATTGGGTATTTTATTGGTCCTCCAAATTTTGCATGTTCGCCCTTCTCTCATGACTGTCAGATCAGAATCAGCAATAGGATACTAATGTTGTTCTCGCTTTGTATAGCTAACGGGAGAGATATGAGCGTGAATTCAGGTACTACCGCTCAGAGTGTTAAAAAAAAAAAAAAATAGTAAACTTTCAATCTAATTTGAAATTTAAACTTTGAATTAAAAGTTGAATACCAATTATTATAGGTATTTCGGATTGCCAATTTTAGGTAAATTGCGCGATATTTTTCATGTTAAATTTGCGTGTATTCACCTTGATTATTAAAAGTAGGTACACGCAATAAACACATCTCTAATGTTATACAAAAAGAAAGCTGCCCATAAATTATTCGCTGAAAAAAATAATTAAAATTAAAAAAAATCTATTGTGTACCGCGTTCATTATATATTGTTCATTACACACATTGGTTTTAGGGTCAGGTAGCTGAATGTAGTTAGATTCTAGACCGTATGACAACGCTACCTACAAACCCGAAAATATTGGTTGTGCAATTTAGAGATATCTCTAAGGCTATGTCCACACTGGTGCGCTTTCCTTTTCCCCTTCCCTTTCAACTCGCGCTTCCTCTTTCCATTTCAACATGCGTCACGCATGCCTTTCGCGCATGCCTCTTGACGCATTCAATTTGTTGTCCACACTTAATCATCTGTTCAGTGTGCATTTTATCGATGGATTCAGAATCGGCATTAGCTATTTGTGTAGGTTATCTGTTTCTGATTTGAAAACATAGGCTTTTGATTTTCTTTTTCACTCCCGTAACGTTCATATTATACTTTTGTGCCAAGAAACGCAGGGCATCACTTCTCGCACTTTTGTTTGTATATAATTTTGAATTTATATTCCATAAAACTGTTTGTTGGCGGTAATCTTCTATGAAATCAAGTGTCTCTTGATCTGCAGACATGTCGGAGATATTATTAATTAATAATAATAGTTTAATTACTATCAGTTTAATAATAAAATTATTATTAAAATAATAATTATTATAAATATTAAAAATAAATAAAAAAATAATAATAATATAAATAAAATTATATAATTTATAAATTATATAAATAATAATAATTTTTTAATAATAAAATTATTATTATAATAATAATTAAAAAATATTTAAAATTTATAATATACTATATAACCTATAAAATAATCACACAACACGAGTGAGATTAAAAAGACGCACAGAATGTTGAACGAAAATCCAACTAGTTGGATTTACGTGCGCTATTGGTTGCGTCATGAAAACAAATGCCTATTCATCTTCAATGAGGCATGCAATAACGCATGCCTTTCATTCTACACACCGTGCGCTACGACGCATGCTCTGTTGAAAGGAACGTTGCACCAGTGTGGACATAG